>JAOWBW010003535.1:0-27055 GCA_026119855.1 Campanula takesimana | reverse complement strand
AATTAAAAGTACTATAAATTATTTTAATTATTAATTAAGTTTATTCATACTAACTAAAAAAAAGTAGGGACTAATTTTTTGAGATGGAGTAAGCATTAAAAATAGTGTGGAGTATATTATATGGGATTTGGTTGAATAGGTGAGTGATGGACCGTCTTCATTGTTTATCTTATGTTTTCAATTAAAATACACACTCCGCCTCGAAATATTTACTGTATTTTTTATTTGATTTATTTTAATATTGTTATTATATTTTTTTAAAATAAAATATAAAATTTGGTTTTCTCTCAAAAGTAGTTTTTTTTTTCAAAAGTGATTTCTTTTAAAAAAAAAATGTATTAACCAAAATCAATTCTTAAAAAAAAAATACAAAAACAAAATAAAAAATTAAAATGTTAACACATTTATGGCCGACTAATTCGAACTCAACCTAGTCTATCTTGTAATTCCTCAAGTTAAATCAGGAAAGTTGTTGCGTAGATGTCTTTAATGAAGTGTCATTTGTGTAGTGAAATGTGAAACTTCCACAATTTGCTATTCTTAGATTATTTTATTAATGCGATGAGTTTAAATGGGTATGGTTTATCCCTCTAAGATCCCTCAAATATCTCTAATGCTTAAAGCTAGCAAGCTAATTCATTTATTTCTGTAAGAGTCATATGGATAAATTATATTCTTAAAAATCCCCTATTAATTTACAATGTTTACAAACCAAAAATACCCTTGAAGCCCAAAGAACCTAAAATCGCCTTGTCTCTTCCCCTACGATGTTGCCCTTCGAAGTCCATTTTCGCTGGTAATCATCGTGATATCATTTTTTTTTTCATCAGATGCTTTATAGTAGTCTTTTTCTAGTCCTGGTCTGAACTATGATGCTCAGGATGAACGCCCCTCACCAAAGATAAGCCATGCCTTACAAGAACACAATGTAGGTAAACCATTTCCAATCAGAAATCAAGCATTCCATTGAAGCAATCACGTTTCGTTGGTTTTTGGGTGGTTCATGATACAATAAAGTTGTGATTCTAACTTGACCAACTGCTTGTTTGAATATAAAAGGCACAACTACTTAGATTGTATCCAAGTTATTGGTATATATGAGCCGATTTTTGAAAATTGAAGGTATTCTTACTTGAAATAAATCACGTATTTGGCATTGGCTTATGCGTTTTGAAAATATGAGTGCAACTTGTTTACTTGAATTAAATCAAGCATTTGCCTAACTTCTTCTTTTGGCTATGGTGTTTATGTGTTTTGTTTTTCCTTCTATTTTCTTTAGCTCAATCCCTATGCTCTAACTCAATTTATTTTTTATTTTATTTTTGTTTGAAAATTTGAGTCTGAGAGTATGTTTCTCCAAATTAAAGTCAAATTTAAGAGATGAACTCTCAAACTGAATCCAAAAGTTGACATTAATTACTAGTCTTTGGTTGTTTTGGCTTTTTTTTTTGTTGATGAAAAATTGAGGCTTTCATTCCTCTGTCACCCCACCGCGCTTATGGTCGTATATATGACTTTGTTTTGATTTTTCTTTTTGATATTTATATATGGATTGAGAAATTGAGTTTGAGATTTCAAAAACGCCAATGATAGTTGGACTATCAAAATCAAAGCGAGTGTGAGAATCCAACTCTCTGAGTTTGGTCTCGCATGCTCCAGAATGCTGGGTTATTTTTGTCTGAGAAATGCTATAGGCACAAGATTTTGCTCACACCATGTGTTGGCGATATTTTATTAATTGCATCGATAGTGGACCCGCCACACTCTAATTAAAAACACTACACATAAGATTTTAAAACGTGCATATCCTCATAATTTTAGATTATGTGTTTGGCTTAGGGATCCAAAAGGATAAGAGTCGTTCTTGTGAAAAACGCGTTTTACACTAGCCTTAGTGTAAAACGTGTTTTCCACATAGAAGGGTTCTTGGGCAGGCACTTTCCGATACTGAAGAGGCACTTTTCAATATTTTTACAGCAGGCACTTTTTTGGGGAATTTCACAGCAGACACTTTTTTACCTTAGAGAAGACACTTTTTTTGGCACTTGAAAAAAAAACCAGCAGGCATGTTTTAAACTCAAGCATGCACTTTTTTACCTTATAGACGGCACTTTTTTTGGCACTTGAAAAAAAAAAAAAAAACCCCAGCAGGCATGTTTTAAAACTCAAGCAGACACTTTTTTTACCTTAGAGAAAGCACTTTTTTTGGCACTTGTAAATAAAAAATAAAAATAAAATAAAAAAATCAACAGTCATGTTTTAAAATTCAAACAGGCATGTTTTAAAATTCCAAATAAGTGCATGCTTTGAATTATTTTGTGCCTCTTATAGCATTAGAAAATGCCTCTTGTATTGTAACAAATGTAAAATAAATGCCTGCTCATACACTTTTATAAGTGTCTAAACATGCCTTGGTAGTGTCAAAACATGTGACTGCTCTAGTGTTAAAATTTGCCTGCTGTAATATTGAAAATGTCTCCTACAGTTTCGAAAAGTGCCTGGTGAGTTTTCATGAATTCCAGTTATTTACATCAATGCCACCGCGCCTTCTCACAGCGTTCTCCGCTTTTTTAAAAACAAGTTCTACACTAGCGTTAGTGTAGAACACGTTTTTCTCAAGATTTTCACAAAGGATAAAAGGATAGCCCCTTATACACACTCCCGTTCACTTCGAAAAATAGTTAAATTTTGTTTTGTTGGTCAATACACGTATGAATTTTGGTTTAAAGTTTCAAAAGCTTCATTATCTAATGATTTTACAAATGTGATTAATGTACTATTATAATTACCATTCACTCTTTCCCAAAATAAATCTCTATTTTAAAAAAATAAATATATATATATATATATTTTATTTTATTTAAAAAAAAAATTCCTTTATGAATATGCATTTTCTAGGAAAAAATGTTTTTAAATCTCCCCCATTTGACATCTTAATCTAATTAACATTCACAGGATCGTTGATGTAATTTGGTGAGATTATTAAGAGTTTTTTTTATATGCTTATATTATTAATAATACTTAAATTTTAACTATTGAAATCTTTTTCAATAAAGGTGTCGGTGTTACATAAGAGTATTATTATTTTTTCTGAAGTCATAATCACAGGTTGTTTAATTAATTATATATATACTATAGTCCTGAAAACAAAGCAAATCAGAAAAAAAAAAAAAAAGTGACCGCAATCCACTTTACCCAACGCAAATTATATATTCTCATAGTTTCTTCTGTCTTTTAGTTCTTTAAGTTAAAGCACATTCCAGGATTAATTCATATTGAGAACAAGTTTAATAAAGGTACGTGCGCCGCCTCATTTAAAAATTATTTCTCGAACAATAATTTTATTTATTTATTAATTTTGATGAATTATATGTTTAATTTTGCATTGCTTATTTCTACCTTTTTTTAAAAGTTAGATTGATACATTATCAATCCAAGAAAAAAAAATCAAAAATGAAACAAATAAAAATCGAAATATTGTCGAAATAAATGGGAAATATATGTGCCAAAATTTGGAGATGTCGCAAGATCCTTAAAGTTACAAAGTCAGGTTATAGTTTTTTCTTTTTATTTTGCCCCATGCATACGCAATTCCATATGCTTCCAGTAAATCACAATACTCGTATGTAGAGTATATTCTACGTGAATGGAAGCTGGGGCTGGCACAGTTTAGATTATTTTAGATTTTATTAGCACAAAAAATTGTACAAAGTTTTGTTCATAGGATCTAATTATAACTAGAGGCTGGAGCAATGTTTTTTTTAAAAAAAAAAAAAACGAGCATTTTTATTTTATTAATGATAGATAAATTGTCCTTAGACTAAATCAAATGGCCTACAAATAGGCTACCACATGTTTTTAACAGAATTCGAACTCGCTACCTTTACTATGGAAGCAGGTTGGAGCAATACCAATAATTGCATAAACTAAGTAATTGTCAAGTAACTTTGTTAATATTTTGAAATTTATTTTCCCCCAAAAATTATTTAATTTAAATGTACTCACATTGATTGCTAAATTATTAAATGATTGCATTTCTTTTCCTTATTACTGTGTAGTTTTGGAATTTCTTATAACATGCTCCTGTCGTCCTAATATAAACGTATATTTGACCCTTTGGTTAACTCCACTTAAATTTTGACTATTAAATTATCACCGGGGGACATCGCTCCCCCCGAGTTGGTTACATAGTTACACCTACAATCGAAATGGAAATAGTTTTATTAATTATTCTCATGAAAATTATGAAAGTTGTTTATGGTAGTAATGGTAATAAACAATCAAATATAGTTTTTACATTTCAATGTACCCCCTCCGGTCTCAAATATAAGCAAAAATAATTAAAATCACACCTATTAAGAAAGTAGTTAAGTTAGTTAATTGTCTTGATTTTATAATAAAAACATGTTAAAATTACTAATATATCCTCATATTAAATGTGTAATAAATGTGCACTTGTATTTGAAAATGAATAATTAAATAGGGGCAGTTTTGGTAAGAGAGTATTAAATGGTCTTGAAATCCCTTAGAGTTGCTTATAT
The DNA here is from genome assembly GCA_026119855.1 of Campanula takesimana. Lineage (NCBI taxonomy): Eukaryota > Viridiplantae > Streptophyta > Magnoliopsida > Asterales > Campanulaceae > Campanula > Campanula takesimana. Next base: position 22,514 of record JAOWBW010003535.1, on the reverse strand, counting down.
TTAGGTCCAAAAAAACCCACTTTTGTTGCTTATAATTGAGTCCGGAGGGAGTAGATAATTAAATTATAGTTAAATTTTTATCAAACTTTGACAAAAAAAAAAAAAAAAAGTTAAAATATAAGTATTTATTGTGAAGCGGAGAGTATAGTATAAAATACTGTATATAGATACAAGAGCTCAATAAAAGAAGGGGCAACACCAAAACTTTGTATAAGGTCGAGAAAAGAACCCGGTCCAATGGATTTAATATGGACAATAGCCTGTCAACAGATTCTTATAAACCCCATTGAGTATATATTTAAATAAATTAATTGGAGAAGTTTTAATAACCATGTAGATGTAGGCCTAATTTAGCTTTCGTTATGACCTGTGGCTGTGAATGATAAATTCCTCCCTCTTAAGTCTTACACAAATAAATAACTAAATAAATAGCTATCATCGTTTGGTGCTACTTGTTTTTCTTTGACCATAAGGTATTTGGAATTCTTATTTTGTCCTTAAATGAATTGAAACTTCTATTACATATAAATATAATTTGCCCATATAGAAATGTATTTTTTATAAAGTTACTAAATGCCCTCTTCAAACGTTGTGTTCTAGTTCATACGATCATTTTGTATTAGGTTGAGATCATTAAAGCTATTTATGTATTTGTACTATTAAAATGTTTAAACATCAACTATTTCAAATGTCTCATAAATCATAATGTCAAGAATTGACATTCATTTTACAATAGCTTTTCTTCTCGCAGGAAATAATATTCTCAAAGTATTTTTTTTATTTGTCGCTTGAGCTAGACTTCTTGTACAAGTACTAGTAATATTAGAGTAGGTTTTGGAGGAAATTAGTTTCTCCATAAGTTATAAAAAAATCCACTTTTTAATATAGATTCACCCTTAAAATAGTGATTTTATGCCTTAAAACAGTGAGTTTAGTCCTTAAAACACGAGTTAGTCTCCTGTACAACGCATTTTTCATAGTTATTAGGAAAAGCGTGTTTTTTCATAATCATCTGGCGCTTTTCAACACACTTGTTGGAGCTTCGTAACACACCAACTGGTCATCCTAAACACTGTCATTGGCTATTTATTAACACATCAACTGCTCTTCAAATTTTTTTTCTCAGAAAAAACTTCCCGGCTATCACTTTCAAAGGTTATGGCTATCAGTCTCAAAGGTTCTGGATATCAGTATCAAAGATTCTTTTTAGCTTCTTTTTTTCCCCACTTAAGATGCTTCATAAATTATATCCAGAATACTATATTATCTATATCCAGAACCTCTTGAGCTTGATATACAAAAAGTTTATTGGCCATGACCTTCTTCAAATGTGCTTGAAAATCATATCCAGAAGGCCTTTTATTGATATTCAAAACCGATAAAAAGTTCTGATTATTTACAAAAAAGCCACCGCGCATTTTTTTAAAGAAGTTTCACATATTTTCAAAAATGCCACCGAAAACACGTTTTTCCTGTGACTTGCTTAAAACGCGTTTTACCCAAGATTTTGTGTTGAAACACCTAGAAATACAATAGCGAGTTTAGGCGTTAAAGCAGTGGGTCGAGTTTACCTAGTCCGTATATTTAAGAACATGTCTTTTTATAACTTATGTAGGAATCAGTTTCTCCCAAATATTCACCGCTAATATTATTAAGAAGATAATAGTAGAATGAAATTTTAAAAGATAAATTACTGAGAGAGGTAAATTTGTCTTTCAAATATGTAGTGTAATTGGATTCACGGAAAAAAAAAATATGGTATGAATTATGTCGGATAAGAGTATATTGGCATGATCAAGAAGTAGTTTGAGGGTGTTTTGTGGTGAGTAAAATAGTTTAGGGTAAAACCCTATAGTCTGAAGCAATTAATGGGAGTTTGTTGTAAATTACTTTAAGGGAAAATCTAATAATCACCCAAAATCTTATTTCTAGAGTCGAGATCATTCATACTATTTTGTGTATTATATTGTGTACTACAATTGATCAAATAGTTATGCGATAATGATATTTTGGCAAAAACGATCATTCAGGCCACCTAACTTTGACATATTATTTACATGGATCACCCATTTCCCAAAAATAATCAACCTAGTCACCTAACTATGACACAGTCAATACATAATCCACTTAAGTATCAAAATTTCAAGCTTGCCAGTTAACTAATCAAAATTATGCAAATGACCATCAAAATGGACTTTCCATTTTTCCGTTAAGCAACTCTTAAATCCGATTATAGCCCTTTACATTACTAATGAATTACAATTCATATTTTTATGTGCCTATATTTATTAAAATAAGTTGACGTGTATTATTTAAAATTTAATTACAGCTTGGAGCTTTAAAAATTTTAAACACGTTGCAGTTTAATACTTTAAATGAGGTTCATAAATGTAATTTTAAAATCTATACATATAAACACGTTTATAGAAGTTAAACAACAGTATAATTTAAAATTTAAAATTGAGGGTATAAATAAGAATTTGTTACTTTTTATTGAAGCTGTAGAAAATGAAAATAGAAAGAAAAAACAACGTGGAGTAAAATTTTGAACTTGCAATTATAATTTTCATTTCTTCAATTTCTGCTGACTTCGTTTTGATTTTTCTTTTTCATTTTAATGAACATGTTTATATTATAAAATTCTAAATTTCTATTTTTAAATGTATAATTTAAAACGTGAAACTGCAACCAACAATTTACGATTTAGATTATTGTTTATTTAACTTTTTATTAAGGATATAACAGAGGTTTTGGGAGTAACTAAAGAGAAAAAAGTTAACTGAAATTCATTTGGCGGCCAATTGCATATTTCTAGTTAGTTGAGTTGCAAAGTTATACTCCCTGCGTTCACCTCACTTAAAAATAACTCTTATACTTAAACTATAAGAAGTGAATTGGTCTTATACACCAAGTATAAGAGTTTGACCGGGTTTTGACAAAATAATATTAGATTTTTTTTTCTAAAAAATTAAAAAAAAGTGAGAAAAAAAAAACTCGTATACTTTAGTTATATGAGGCGAACTGGTCTTATACGTCAGTTATAATAGCTGACTGAGATTTGACCAAAAAATTAGCGTCGACGCCTAATTCAGCTCCTAGGGGATAGGAGGGGCAGTCAGTCTTTTTGCCAGGGCATAATTCCACAAGGCCCCTTCTCCCATATCATTATTCCATAAAAGTCCACCTGAGATCCAAAAGTCCACATCCACCCATTGTCCAAATCAAAATTCCATAAAAGCCCAAAACCCATCACACACAACTCAGGTCAGGCTGCCCCCAAGCCCAATGCCCAGGCCCGATGTCCCGAACCCGCCCCGGATCCAGAACTCAATGCCAGCCACCCCTTTTAATTAAAAGCAAAAATGTTGTTCCCAGGTTTCAAACCTAGGTCTTTTACAATAACAACCATGTCTTTACCACTAAGCCAATGCATTGCTTGTTTCTAATTTTGCAATATTTATTATTACTAACTGAAATCTGGACGAAACTAAATTACAAAACTTGAGATTTTACAATTAATTAATGAAAAACTTGAATATTAACACAATTTTTTTAATATATGTTAGAATATTAAAAACATGATTTAAGAATATAAAATATCTAAAGCTTTTTATTAAAAAAATATGAAAGACCTAAAAAATAAATTATATTTGCGAAAATACATTATTTCATAATATTTTATAAGTTTTTAATTATCACCCTTCTGTTAAGGCATTTATTTACATAAATGACACCTAAGTCTATTATATACTGAAAATATGAGAATTATAAGAAAATAAACTAAATAACTCTTATACCTTAAATATAAGAGTAATTCTAGTCTTATATTTTAGGTATATAATTTCTTTAAAAAATGGGGATTTAATTGAGAAAATTACTCTCATATCTAAAGTATAAGAGAAGAACTAGTCTTATACTTTCGGTAAAGAGTTAATATTAAAAATATATTAGAACAACTTGATTAATGTTTCACAACATTTAATAATAGAAGTATCATTCTTGCCAAAATAAATGTCAGCAATTAAAACTTTCCAATCAATTAATGAATTCTTGATTATTACACATTAAATTTTTAAAATAAAGTCATTACTTAAAAGATGTAATTCGTCATATCAAAGTCTTGTAAATTATTAAAATGTAAATTGTCTCCAGACTCATGAGAGTTACAAAAATGTCCGAAAGTTTTAAATATAATTTGTAAAAGTCTTGTAAATTCTTATGAGAATGTAAATTGTCTCATACCAGACTCATAAGTCTAATTTACAAAGGTCTCATACCAGACTCATGAGTCTCTCAAAGGTCTCATAAGTGCATTTTTTAGGTCTTATAATTTCTATCAAATTCTTGTAAATTCTTATGAGACATGTAAAAAAGTCTCATATAAGACTTATGAGGGTCTATTTACAAGGTCTCATAGCAGACTTGTTGGTCCCAGAGGGGCAACAAGGGTATGAAAAATGCTAGAGGGGGGGGGGGTGAATAGCGTTTTAAAATTCTTTTCAAACCCTTTTTGCAAATCAATGGCTTATGCGCACAGTTCTCAAATAAGCTAAGTATAGCGCGCAGAGAGAGTGTGAAATGCACAGCGGAAATTTAAAGCAACACTGCGCAGGGTATACTGCGCAGGGTAAAAACGCACGCGCTAAGGTTTGGCTAAACTGTTGGATAAAATCGGATTCTAAGGCAATAGGCAATAACAAACACAGCAGCAATAGCAGCAATCTGGTAAGATCAAACAAAGCAGTAATTCAGAAATAACTAAGCAGGAAGTAAATAGAAGAAATAATGAACAAGCTATTTGGAGAGGTTCGATCGATGAAAGATCTACGTCCTCTACCAAGATGGTTAGTCTTGGATTTTCTAATGAGATATATATTGATATGAGGAGCTTTTACAAGATTACAACGAATCAAAACTCAAATCAAAATCTAATCAATGAAGAGCAAATCCTAGACTAAACCGGTGTTTCTCAAGAAGTAAGATCTATATGATCGAAGCTTCAAGAGGTGTGTGTGTGGCAGAAATTCTGGGCTCTATGAATCTAAGAGATGAAGAGCACGAAGAATTCTGGTGATATAAGGCTTAGGATCTGGGCAGGAGTTTGAAGGTATGAAGGTTTGAAGGTTGTTCTTGAATCTGGGAATAGTAAGCAGCAAACTTCAGAACTTCAGGAATACTTGTAAGCACAAACTCTAGCAACTTGGAAATGAAGATGAGCATGCTATTTATAGCAGAGAGCTTAAAACTAGCCGTTGGTGCTCTGAGCAAGGACGATGAGCTGGCACAATAGGATTGGTGCGCAGGTGTCCTTTATAGCCGTTGGAGCTCTGATCAAGGTTGATGACCTGGCACAATGTGATTGGTGCGCAGGTATCTTTGAGCCGTTGGAGACTGAGCATGGAGACCAAATTCAAACGCTTCATCTGGAAGGTTGACAGCTGTCTCCATTTGAAATATTATGTTTGAGCGCATCTCCACCGTTGGCTATGCTGAGTGTGCAGGATTTGTCGTTTATGCACAACTAAGCGTACATCTTCTGAGCGCTTTCCAAGTTAGGTGATCTGAATGCATTGAAAACTGTGCAAGGTTGAATGCTGCGCAGAGGAGACCTGCGCAGTGATGTCCTGCGCAGAGAGTCCTGCGCAGTAACCACAGTCTTGCTTAGATCTTCATTCCTTCTTCGCTCCAAGTCCTATATTCTAAGCCTATACTATAAAATGGACTATGCTAAAAAATGAAGTTATAAAACTTCTTACATAGGGTTCTAAAGTCCATAAAATACTCTTAGGTGATGGTATCAATCATTTCTAACATAAATAGGAGGGTTAAGAAGTAAGCATACCCAACAATCTCCCCCTAAAGGATTGATGCCATTACCTACTATAACAAAGGCAATTCATTGTACTTGATAATAGCATGTCCATAAGAATGAAAATGGTCAATCATGCCTCAAGTCAATGCACACACTAGCCAATGCTATAGATTTCTAGTCTATCCAAAAGATATAACTTACAATATGGGAAAGACAGAAATAACATGCAGCGCATATAAATAATGTGAATTTTAGTTTGAGTATGCGTTTAAACTGAATGTTTAAACATCATGCGTAGAAAATATGAGCAGATAATAATATGCGCATGACGTGTAATAAAGCATTCATTGTTCCACAAACGAAAAGTTTGAATTGAACAAGGTTTTGAAACTAATGATGCGATTTTCTCATTAAAACTTGAAATGATAAAAGTTGGAGATTACAAGTTTGAAAGAGAAAAACAAAAAATTGCGCACAAAAAGAAATACCTTGCGCAAAAACAAAAAATACAAGAAACTAATTGATATTAATGCGATGCAGGGCTTCACGCAGCTCGTTCTGCAGGCTGTTGAACTTGTTCATAAGTTCAATCTTCAGCGCTTGAAACCTTTCCCTGAACGCAACACTTTCTTCAACATATGTAACAATTCCTCTGCGCATATCTCTGTTGTCGTCCCGCAGCTCTTGGAAGTTATTTTTATACTGCAATTGATGAGCAGTCATTTGGTTGAAGTAGGATTGCTCCGCAGCCTCTATGGTATTCAAGATGGTGGTCTGCGTAGCTTCCAGTCGTTGGTCAGTGTGGAGGCGCTGAGTATTCACGCTGGCTTGAATGTCGAACATTGCTTGATCCATCCTAGCGTTGAACCCATCAGCGAAATCAGTCATCGCTTGAGTAATGCACTCCCTGACACTTTCCATGTTGAGCGCACTAGCTTGCGCAGAACCACCTTGCATAGTCTTCTCCAAGATCTGTGCTTCAATTTCCGCAAAGCCTTCATGCAGGCCATCGGCTAAACTCTTGCGCAGACGTTTCAGCAATCCTACAAACCCGTCATTAATCGCGGTGTAGGTGCAAACGTCTTCGAGCATCCCAGCAATTGACTTCAGTGAGTCAAAAATCATCTGATCTAGAGCATCGGGGATTTTCTGCGCAGAGGGGCCGGCGGAGGTACTTGCACCTGCCTTTGTTGTACTCCTCTCCCCCTTAATGGCAGCAATCTCTATGCGCTGCGCATCAAGCTGCTCTTGAAGCATTGTCTGTGAAGTAAGCAGTTGCGCCATCTGAGACTGCGCTGCCAGTTGGTTCACTTGAATAGTATTCAAGGCTTGAAGAATTTGGCGCAGTTCAGTTGACGTGGAGAGAGAAGATGTGGAGATCGCTGGAATTGATGAAGCAGGAGGAATTTGCGCGGAGGCCTTTGGTGGAGAGTTGGTTGATAAGGGATCGAACGGAGGAGTGCGCGAAGGAGATGGCTGTTGAGGAGATAGATTAATAGGATCAGCAGCAGGTGACTTCTGCGCAGGAGAGTGCGCACTGCTGCTGTCCGTATCCGTTGAGCGCACCACACCCTCCTTATCCCCTTCGGTGAGGTCAATAACTGGGGTACCCTGCGCAGCATCATCGGCCTGCGCAGCTTTGGTAACCTCATCCTCATCTTCATCCTCATCCTCCAAGTCCAGTCCATCATGGAGGACAGAAGTGCCAGGTTGCGTAGTGCCAACCGGAATATTGAGACGGCGGAAGGCACTTGCACTTGGCTCAGGTGAGGAGGGAGGATCTGCTGCCTTTGGCTTACCCTTAGCAGTGCTGCGCACAGTCTGTTTCTTGCGCGGAGTTCGAACAGGAACATCCTCAGCAGGCGCAGCAGCAGGGGCCTTTGTCGGTGTAGGGTCAGGGAACGCGGCATCCATCCAATCATCACTGTCTGCGCGTCCCTGAGCAGCAGTAGGATTTGCAGCAACCTTGGGATCCTGCTCCCCCTGCGCGGTATCATCCGCAGCCTCATCCTCAGCAGCAGTCTCATCCATACGAGACTCGCTGTCTTCTTCTGCAATAGGAGCAGCAGTACCAGGAGGAAGTCTGGTGAATGCAGACTTTTTCTTTGATGGCGCAGGAGTGGGCGCAGGAGGATCCTTGCGCTTCTTCGAAGGTTTGGGAGCAGGAGGAACTGGCGCATCAGTCCTGATTTTGATGCCAGCAGTAGATCTGACATCAGGAATCACTTTAACTTTTTCGGGCGCAGGTTCAGCAATACCTTTGCCCTTGCGCTTTGCTTGCGCAGCTGCCGTTTCAGGCACGTCAGGCGCAGTGGCCTTAGAGGGCTGCGCAGCAGCTTTCTTCGACTTGGGTTGAGGGGCTTCAAGATCATCATCACCATCACTATCAACCCATGCCTCCTTGTTGGGGCTCTCATCCTTGCTCCAGATCTTGCGATACTCACTGCGGCCAATTTCATTGCGCAGTGAATATAGATGAGAAAGAGAATATGTTTTGGAGCAAGGGACCTTCAGGTCTGGGCGCTTCTGTACGAAGGTGCGCAGCTCAGAGATATTCATCAGATACTTGGAAAGGAGCCTACAGTGAGTTCTGTATTTGGCTACCTTTTTGTCCATGCGCTTGTCGTAGCTTTCAGAAGCGTCCCAAAGTTCATCAAATAGAACTGAAGACCAATCTAAGGCATCGCCGTTGTAGACGGCAGCGCAGTAAGCCCACTGCTTGGAAATGAACTTGCCCTTATTTCCATTCTTGCAGTTCACAGAATCGCCAATGATGGTGCACAGGTGATACATCACCTCACCAAACTCCTTGCGATCATGGACACTCCACTTCTTCACAAGAGTGGGTTCCCCAACCAGTTTCTGCGCTAGTTTGTTCTGTTTAGCTTCAGAATAAACTTCCGGCGCATTATCTACGTTGAAACCGCACAGCTTCTTCAGTGACGCAGGAATAATGCGCACTGAGTAGTTCTGAACAATGGAGCGGATCACATCGATCTTTTCCCTGGTGTGCTTGTGCGTCATGGTTACACGCTCTGCGCTCTCGAAAAATTCATCCACCAATGAAGGGACATAGAAGTCCTGATCCAATGTGAAGAGAGGAAGAATTCCAGAAACGTCCATTAGATTGATGATTTTGCGTCCCACTGCGTCTTTTTGTAGCGCAGCGATATCTAATTCCCATCCTTGTAGAAAGTAGAAAGAATTCTGCGCAAGACAAGAAATAGTTTAGACAAATATTATTGCGCATGGAGCTTTGCGCATGCGCAGATAGCGCAAAGAATTGATGCGCAGAAACTCCATACAAGATATAAAGAATGCGCAAAATACAAGGATGCATGCGCAAAATCATAAACACTTAAAAAAATTAAGCGATCCAAAGCATATTTAAAGAATAAGAACTTGAAGAACACGAAATAACTGTTCATGGACATGAAGAACACCATGAACACTAAAAATCAAAGATTGACCAAAATGAACAAAAAGCATGTCAAAATGACCGCATAACTGAGACGAAAACAACCAAGCAAGTATGAAAGTCAACAACAACAAAAGTAAGCCCAGAAATCAAGAATAACTGTTCGTCTGCTCAGGAAATTTTCGGACCAAAAAATCTGCAGAAAGCGATTAAAAAGAGCATTGATCATAAAATAAAGTACATAAAGGAGTAGATCAGAGAGAGACGAACCCAAAACACCAAACGATTTCAAAAATGATTAACAGAAAAGAGAGAAATCGAAAAAGGGAGTTTCAAGAACTCGAAATAACAACAATGGCGTTTAATGAATAAACTGAGTTTTGAGGATCAGAAGTTCTTACCATATCGTCGACGGTTTTGGTTTCTTCGAATGGAACCTCAACGACCGGTTCATGGACCTCAACTACCTTTGCTTTCGATTTTCGGGGAGCCATTTATAGAAGAAAAGTGTTGACAGAGAAGAGAGAGAGAGATGCGGTTGAAGATAGTCAACGAAGAAGAAAAGGAAAGCTTTGGAGAAGCAAGAGAGATTGCAGAGAAGGAGAAAATGATTGAAAAGGGGAAACTTTTGGAAGTTGGTAAGAAATGAGAGAGAAAAGAGAGAGATTTGGTGAAAGAGATTGAAAGCAGAAGAGAGAGAAAGAGAGGGGTCGGTTGTTTTTATCCAGAAAAGGAAAATGCGTGACGTCAGCGCAGGGGTAGCGATGTAATTCGCAGAAGTGGGACACGTGCTGCGATGACGTGGACCAACCGGATGCGCGCGTGCGCAGGCCTAGCGCGCGCGTGAGTGAGAAGTTCTAGGTCGGTCAAGTCGAGTCAACTTCCTCATTAATGCGGAGTCAGTGAAAGGACGGGCGCACGTTAGCGGGGTGACGTGGCCGAATGGGGAACGCGCGTGCGCAGTCTTTGCGCGCGCGTGTGTCAGCGAAATAGTGACTGACGGTTGTCGCATCACCTTCCTCATTAATGGTGAGCAGACATTCGAAAGCAGGCGCTGTCACAATCGCAGTTTGCATTGATGACACTGGGATATGCGCAGGGGTAAAATAGTAATTTCCCAAAAAGATTCAAAAATTAAAGGCGCGGGAAAATTTTAAATACACAAGTACCCTTGTGAATTAGCGTTGACTTTTCAGTCAGGGACCTATGTGTAATTTCTAATGAATAGAGTACTTACCTGCGATCCACGAAGAATTGCGCATGTTAAAGTCATGCGCAGAGCTTTAGGTAGCGTAATAGATTCTTTAAATCTCATTAGTTTCATGCGCAAATGAATTACTGCGCAGTACAATGTTGCGCAGGTGTTGCTTATATGCACGAAACTTTACCTATATGAATACTTATCAACCAAACACAAGATTGTTAGTAATAACAAATCATATGGACAAATTAGCTGAGTTCAAGCATACCCATTTCTCCTCTCAAGAAGATGAATCTCTTTGCATCAAGAGCCTTTGTGAGGATATCAGCAATTTGATTATCTGTGCCCACGTGCTCTAAATGTATGTTTCCTTTTTCCACGTGGTCCTTGAGAAAATGATATTTGATGTCGATGTGCTTTGTCTTTGAATGCATGACGGGATTGTTGGATACTGCTATGGTGGACATATTATCGCAGAAAATTGGACAATTTCCTTCATTAATTCCGTAGTCCACTAGTTGTTGCTTCATCCAAAGGATTTGGCAGCAGCAGCTTCCAGCAGCAATGTATTCAGCTTCAGTAGTGGAAATGGACACAGCAGCTTGTTTCTTGCTTGCCCACGCAACAAGTCGATTTCCAAGGAAATGACAAGTCCCACTTGTGCTTTTCCTGTCTATTGTGCATGCTGCGTAGTCTGCGTCTGAATAACCTAGCAAATCGAAATTCGAATCTTTGGTGTACCAAAGTCCAAGGTTAACAGTTCCAGAAAGATAACGAATAATGCGTTTAACAGCAGCTAAGTGCGCTTCTCTAGGGTCCGCTTGATAGCGCGCACAGACACAAACACTAAACATAATATCTGGCCTACTTGCAGTAAGATAAAGAAGAGAGCCAATCATACCTCGATATAAAGTTTGATCAACTTTCTTACCTTTTAAGTCTTTGTCAAGCTTATTGCCAGTGGCCATTGGAGTGTCGTATGCTTTAGCATTTTCAAGTCCAAATTTCTTGATTAAGTCCCTTGTGTACTTGGCTTGATTTATGAAGATGCCATCATTCAATTGTTTGATTTGAAGCCCGAGGAAGAAAGTGAGTTCTCCCATCATGCTCATTTCAAACTTGCTTTTCATGAGCTTCTCGAAGCGCTTACAAAGTAACTCATTAGTAGAACCAAATATAATATCATCGACATAAATTTGAACAAGTAAAGAATGATCATTATACTTAGCAATAAAAAGAGTTGTGTCGATTTTACCGCGCTTAAAGCCTTTCTCTAGCAGGAATTTTGATAGGGTATCGTACCATGCTCTTGGAGCTTGCTTAAGTCCATACAAAGCTTTTTGAAGTTTGAAGACGTGATTTGGAAATTTGCTATCTTCGAAACCGGGAGGTTGTGCTACGTAGACCGTCTCTTGGAGTTCGCCGTTGAGAAATGCGCTTTTCACATCCATTTGATAAAGCTTGAATTTCTTGTGAGACGCATAAGCTAAGAAAATTCTTATAGCTTCAAGTCTTGCTACAGGCGCAAATGTTTCGTCGTAGTCGATTCCTTCCTCTTGCCTATAGCCTTGCGCAACCAGCCTTGCTTTGTTTCTGGTGATGCTTCCATTCTCATCCATCTTGTTTCTGAATACCCATTTTGTACCGATAACTCCTTGGTCATGAGGTCTGGGTACCAAAGTCCAAACCTTGCAGCGCTCAAATTGGTTAAGCTCTTCTTGCATAGCAGTAACCCAGCTTGAATCTTGAAGCGCTTCATCAATCTTCTTTGGTTCGATTTGAGAGATAAATGAGTGATATTCATCATCGAAATTTGATGCTCTTCTAGTACGAACCCCTACATGGAGATCACCAATGATATTTGTAGTTGGATGATCTCTAACTTCGCGAATCTCAGGTGGTAAGTTAGGTTGAGTGGTAGGAATACGAAGATCTTCAATGGGTACTTCATTTGCTCCAGCATCAAGGTCATCGAAAGTGATTTGCTGAAGCGGAGAAACATCATGCGCAGGAGGAGGAATTTGCGCATCAGGAGTAGTAACTTCTGGCGCAGCATATGGTGTATGCGCATGAGATGGACTTGCTTGATTCTGATTTTGATTAACTTGATTATCATTCTGCGCAGGTGCAGTTTGAGGCTGCGTACCTGTCTCAACATGCTCAGCAGAATCATCAGAATCATTTGGAGCCAAATGTGGCTCAAGGAGAGAATGCTCATCAAAAGTAACATGTACAGATTCTACAATTACTAGAGTAGTTCTATTAAAAACACGAAAAGCTTTAGAATGTTTGGCATACCCAACGAAAATACCTTCATCTGCTTTGGCGTCGAATTTACCTCTATGATCTTTGCCATTGTAGAGGATATAGCATTTGCAGCCAAAAATCTTGAAGAAAGCAATGTTGGGCGCTCTTCCTCTCCATAGCTCATATGGAGTTTTGTTGTAGGTTTTGTTGATGAGGGATCTATTCTGAGTGAAGCAAGCAGTGTTGACGGCTTCTCCCCAGAAATACTTTGGAAGCTTAGCTTCTGCGATCATTGTTTTCCCAGCCTCAATCAACGTGCGATTTTTCCTTTCCACAACCCCATTTTGTTGAGGAACTCCAGCAGCGGAGAAATTGTGATCAATTCCATGGTCATCGCAGTATTGCGCAACACCGTTATTTTTGAATTCAGTTCCATTGTCTGATCTAACACTAACGATGTCGTCTTCCTTTTGAGTTTGGAGCCTTCGAAAGAGAGCAGTCAATATATCATAGCAGTCATCTTTGGATATCATCATTTCGACCCATGTGTATCTTGAGTAGTCATCCACCACGACTAAAGTATATTTGTTTCCTCCAATGCTTGCGGTGGTGACCGGTCCAAACAAGTCCATGTGAAGCAGTTGTAAACATTTGGAAGTTGAGGAAGCAATCTTGCTGGAGAAAGACTGCTTAGGTTGTTTACCGAGCTGGCATGCTGCGCATTTTCTGTCATGATGGTCAGCTACTTTGGGAAGTCCTTTGACAAGATTTTCCCTTCCTAGCTTAGCCAAATATTTGAAGTTCAAATGACTTAAGCGCTTATGCCATAGCCAGCTGCTTTCACTAACATTCTTTGCTACAAAACAGAGATTAGTGATAGAATTTACAGCAGTAAGATCAATAATGTAAACATTAGTTTTACGAGTCCCTGTGAGCAAAGTTAGTCCGGATATGCCATCTTTGATGTAGCAGTGCGTAGCAGTGAAATGACATTCCAAACCTTTATCGCAGAATTGAGATATGGATAGCAGGTTGTGCTTGAGTCCTTCTACGAGTGCAACTTTCTCAATGCACACTTTATCTTTTCTGATTCTTCCATATCCAACTATGTGCCCTTTGTTGTTATCACCAAAAGTTACTGAGGGACCTCTTCCTTCATGCACATCTTCAAGAGCTGTGACATCTCCAGTCATGTGTCTAGAACATCCACTGTCGAGATACCATATATGCGCTTTAGGTTGTGAAGAGTGCGCAGTAAAGCAGGAGACCTGAAAGATAGACATTAAAAACGCAGGTCCCCTTTATTCTTGGGTCCTAGAGTTAGCAACTTTTGACAACCCACTCCTGTCTGACCTTAGGATTTTTACGTCCCTTGGCATTAGGAGCAAATCGCAAAAGGCATTCTGCAGCCTGGTGACCTAAACCATCACACACAACACAATGATGAAAGCCACTTATAGATTGAGTTTTTACAAACTCTTTACTTTTCTTTGGCGCAGCATTCTTAACAGGGTGGTAGAACCTGCTTTGACAAACATCACCTTTTGAAGTTTGGGTGCGCTTTTCTTAAGGATGCGCATCTGGCGTTTAGGCGCATGGCTTTTATGCGCATGGCTTTGTGCGCAGATTTGACATTCGAGTTTGAAGCACAACCATATTCAAAACATGCGTCGTCAAGCGCAGGGTCAACTTTAGCCTTACCTTTGGCTTCCCCTGTTTGCTTCTTTGGGTAGACATAATGGAAATTTTGTCTCTGGACTTTCTCCTGTCCTTTACCCATTGAAGTGGAACGCTTTGCTTTGGGAATTTCAATAGTTTGCTGTGGTGTAAATTCCTTTTCTCTTTCAGCACAAACTGCGCATTTAAAGTCGTCACTAGTTGAGAACCCCAAGCCTTCTTTATCACCACTGGCTTTTTGGGTTTCTAGAATTTGATCCATAGTGACACGAGATTTGGTCCACACATCTGTGATCTTTGTGAGATCAGCAAGCTGCGCAGCCAATTCTTCGTTTCTTACTTTAAATAACGCATTTTGATCTGTCAGAAAACGGTTTTTGTCAGTAAGAGGAGTCATGCTCTTAATCTGCTCCTTAAGGAGGGTGATTTCAGATTTCAGAACAGTTTTCTCCGTCTTAAGCTGTGAAATTTCTCCAATTGATAAGTCCACTGCTTCTTTCATAGAATTAAATTTCTTGATTACCTTTTCAGCTTGTTGAAAAATAGTTTCACGCTCAACAGCAGAGACATCCTTTTCAATTTCAATTTCAGCAGGAATTTCAAGAGATTCCTTGCGCGAAGGCGCAGCTACAAATTTCTTCGTTAGATCTGCTCTGGCAAATAAGTACTTGCCATTCTGTCTGCTTGGAGTCAGATGCCCCATTTCTACCAATTCAGTGATAGTGGGACCTTTCTTCTTAATTGGCTTTGGCGCAGCACCTGTGTTAACATCAGGATCGTTGTCTGAATCACTATCAGCATTTGCCACCAAGCAGAGCAGTCCGTCTTCGGAGTCATCTTCATCACTTTCCTCTGTGTCGGTCTCTATCCATGTCTTGAGCTCATTGTCTGCGCAGTCTTCTTCAGCAACCATTCCGCGCTGCTTATACGATCTTTGCGCATTGTTCCTCTTCATGTACTCAAATTTTGGTGTTGGGCATTTTGAAGCGAAATGACCAGGCTTTCTACAGTTGTAGCAAACCAAATCATCATCTTTCTTTGAGTCTTTGCCACGAGAGAATTTTACTGGAGCTTTACTTGAGGATCCTGGCTTTGAGGATTTCCTGAACTTTTGAAATCGCTTTACGAACATAGCGAAGTCATCATCATCCATTTCAAGCAGAGAGGAAGTGGATACTTTGTCTGAGTTTTGAGCAGGCGCAGGTTCCTTTTGCGCAACATAGGAAACAAGTTTTCCTTTGCCTTCGGTTTCATCAATTCGATCAAGTTTTAGCTCATACACTTTTAAGTTAGCGTATAAGCTGCGCAGAGGCCAAGTATCTAAAAATCCAGAATCTTCTAGATGACTTGCCTTGTGCACATATCTGGAACCTAGCGCATCTAAGAATTGAGAATTGACTTCTTTATTAGTGAAAGTAGTTCCAAGAGATTTACAAGCGTTTACAACAACACAGAAGCGATCATAAGTTTGTCTCAATGTTTCACCATCCTTTCTCATGAAGCAGTTGAATTTTCTTTGCACCACAAATTTTTTGTTTTCCTTGCTTACTTTGTCTCCATTCACATAGCCTTCAATAGCATCCCATAGTTCCTTTGCAGTTCCACCGCTCACAAGTTGATTGTGCGTGGAGAGGTCTAGGGTAGTGAGAATGATGTTCCTTGCTTTTCCATCATAGCCAACCCATTTCTTCTCTTCATCAGTCCATTCGTCCTTGTTCTTCTTGACAGTGGGATTATCCTTATTTGTAGCAGCATCAGGATTAGCCTTCATTGGAATATAAGGACCTTCGATAACGACGTCATGGAGAATCTCATCGATTGAGGAAAAATGAGTTAGCATGCAGTGCTTCCAGATTTCAAAGTGATCTTCATTCAGCACAGGAACCTGTGAATAGTTAGCCATTGCCCAAGATTTTGAAGCCATCTTGAATCGGCACCCAAGCTGTTAAGCTTGATAAACAACGCAAGTTTTATGAAGGTGTTTGCTCTGATACCACTTGTTGGTCCCAGAGGGGCAACAAGGGTATGAAAAATGCTAGAGGGGGGGGGGTGAATAGCGTTTTAAAATTCTTTTCAAACCCTTTTTGCAAATCAATGGCTTATGCGCACAGTTCTCAAATAAGCTAAGTATAGCGCGCAGAGAGAGTGTGAAATGCACAGCGGAAATTTAAAGCAACACTGCGCAGGGTATACTGCGCAGGGTAAAAACGCACGCGCTAAGGTTTGGCTAAACTGTTGGATAAAATCGGATTCTAAGGCAATAGGCAATAACAAACACAGCAGCAATAGCAGCAATCTGGTAAGATCAAACAAAGCAGTAATTCAGAAATAACTAAGCAGGAAGTAAATAGCAGAAATAATGAACAAGCTATTTGGAGAGGTTCGATCGATGAAAGATCTACGTCCTCTACCAAGATGGTTAGTCTTGGATTTTCTAATGAGATATATATTGATATGAGGAGCTTTTACAAGATTACAACGAATCAAAACTCAAATCAAAATCTAATCAATGAAGAGCAAATCCTAGACTAAACCGGTGTTTCTCAAGAAGTAAGATCTATATGATCGAAGCTTCAAGAGGTGTGTGTGTGGCAGAAATTCTGGGCTCTATGAATCTAAGAGATGAAGAGCACGAAGAATTCTGGTGATATAAGGCTTAGGATCTGGGCAGGAGTTTGAAGGTATGAAGGTTTGAAGGTTGTTCTTGAATCTGGGAATAGTAAGCAGCAAACTTCAGAACTTCAGGAATACTTGTAAGCACAAACTCTAGCAACTTGGAAATGAAGATGAGCAGGCTATTTATAGCAGAGAGCTTAAAACTAGCCGTTGGTGCTCTGAGCAAGGACGATGAGCTGGCACAATAGGATTGGTGCGCAGGTGTCCTTTATAGCCGTTGGAGCTCTGATCAAGGTTGATGACCTGGCACAATGTGATTGGTGCGCAGGTATCTTTGAGCCGTTGGAGACTGAGCATGGAGACCAAATTCAAACGCTTCATCTGGAAGGTTGACAGCTGTCTCCATTTGAAATATTATGTTTGAGCGCATCTCCACCGTTGGCTATGCTGAGTGTGCAGGATTTGTCGTTTATGCACAACTAAGCGTACATCTTCTGAGCGCTTTCCAAGTTAGGTGATCTGAATGCATTGAAAACTGTGCAAGGTTGAATGCTGCGCAGAGGAGATGTCCTGCGCAGAGAGTCCTGCGCAGTAACCACAGTCTTGCTTAGATCTTCATTCCTTCTTCGCTCCAAGTCCTATATTCTAAGCCTATACTATAAAATGGACTATGCTAAAAAATGAAGTTATAAAACTTCTTACATAGGGTTCTAAAGTCCATAAAATACTCTTAGGTGATGGTATCAATCATTTCTAACATAAATAGGAGGGTTAAGAAGTAAGTAATGATTTTTTTTTCTTTTAGAAAAACACTTTCAACCCTTTTAATTTTGGATTTCATTTTCAAAATTAATAAGTAATAAGATTGTGTAGATACCCCGGGGAACCACGGCTGGCTAGAGCGGTGAATTATCCTAGGATGTCTAACTTGTTTTAGATTTGTTTAGAGTCGCCACCTATGTTTTTAAAGGAACATAAGAAAAACCTAGAAATAGCCTAATTTATGTACAAACCAGAGATTCGGGAGAGAAGGGTTCGGGGTTAGGTGACGGAGTGAAGTACTTAAAACCCACCCCGCCCCGCTTATGCGGGTCTTGCTACTATTGGTGTTCTAATGCTAAATGTCCTTCAATTATTAACAATGCTAACAATTATAATGTAAAGAAAAGGGAAAAGAATGATTTTATTGATTTAATGCTAAAATATTACATGTAATAATTATGCTAGACAATTACATGAAGAGATGAAAATGGTGAATTAAAATGTAGTTTGGAATGTTGGATGTAAACCTTGGTAAACTTCAATAGTGAAGTGGCCTTTGATTGTATCCCTTTTTATGGAGATTGCATACTCACTTAGAAGATATGGAGAATATGAAGAAAGGAAATAAGACTTAGAATTTAGAAGAAGAGAATAAACCTTGTACCTTATGCTTGAACGGAGAAGAACCAAATCTTTGTGTTGACCACTTCTTGAAAAATAGACTTTTGTGTGTTTTGAAGTATTTTTGTGTTAAGAAATCATCCCCCTCTTTCATGATGGAATGAAGAGGTTTATATAGGTGTTGGAGAAGTGCTTGTGGTCACAAAGATGGCCATTCCTCGGATCAAGCCAAGGCATAATGGTCTTGGGGGTTACAAATCAGAAAAGGAGGGAAATTTGGCAAATCTGAGATTCTGGAAGCGGGAAGCGCGCGCTTCCCACCCACCCCTATGGGAGGAGCACGCCTCCCACAAAGGAGGGCAAAGGGCGTGCGCATCCCAGCTCCAGGAAATTCATATTTCAGCCCAAAAGTTAACCCCGTTATGCATTAAGCCCCAACTAACGGAATTAGTCCAAAAACTTAACGAACATCACGAAAGTCAACAAAAATAAATGAAACAAAGACTTAAGGTTGACTTTGCCACTTAGTCAAATCCAAGACTAACGGAGTAAGTCAGGAACTAAACGGAAGTAACGAAAGTTAACGAAAAGTAACAAAACTTAACAGAAAAGAGGAAGACAAAGAATGTGTATGCAATCGGGACATGAGAGGTCCAAGGCGGGGTGTCTACAGAGCCCCTCGGCGACGTGGATTGCGAAGCAAAACGCGTCGACGAAAGAAAGACAACCGCCGAGGACATCGACAAGAGGAAACAAAGACTCGATAAAGCAGGAATTTGAAATTACAAAGGATAGAAATGCGCTCCCTGTGGAGCGACTTTTGCTGGAGTGTCGAATTGGAGCTCATGGGAGCTTGTCTCGATATGGACCGAGTTGTTGAGTTGGGGCTCATGGGAGCTTGTCTCGATATGGACCGAGTTTGCCGACTTGGAGCTCATGGAGCTTGTCTCGATATGGACCGAGTTGCCGACTTGGAGCTCATGGGAGCTTGTCTCGATATGGACCGAGTTGCCGATTGGGCTCATGAGAGCTTCTCTCGATATGGACCGAGTTGCCGGCTTGGAGCTCATGGGAGCTTGTCTCGATATGGACCGAGTTGCCGGCTTGGAGCTCATGTGAGCTTGTCTCGATATGGACCGAGTTGCCGACTTGGAGCCGCATCTGCTTATGTTGTTGACTTTGTGGGGTGTGGGCACGGTTGACCACTTTCTGGTGGGGATGAAGTGCCTTGAGTAGCGGATGCTTTTGACTTCGTGGTGGTACCTGTTATGTGTGTGCTTGACAGGTATATGTGTTCTTGCATGAAGTGTGAAATGAAGAGAGGAGAAATTGTGCTCTTGGTGTGATGGGATTTTGGAACACCCTTGCAATGAGAGAGAAGTAAGAATGTAGAGAGTGATCTTGTGTGCGGTGTGATAGCATTGGATGTATTCATACCTCACTTACCATTGCGCTTGAGTGGAGATGGATTTCTGATGTCCGCGGAGGATGCTTTGATGGAGAATGTCCATTCTTTGGATGTTGATGAGAGAAGTCTCTGATGTTGGGTTGGCGAGATGGTACTCTGGATGATGGGTTGGTCGTGCCAAAAGGCTGCATACGTATCCCTTTAAGAGAATCAGACCAGCGTAGTTCAAGGATGATGGAGAACGCTGGAGGAGAAGCTAGGAGCAAAGCAAAGTAAAGCACATAATTTGCACGTAGAAGGAGAAAAAAAAGAAAAAAATATTTTTTTTTTTTTTTTTTTTTTTTTTTAGTTCGTGGGTGAACCATTTTAGCCATTGTGTGCTTTGTGAAGCTAACCAAGATCAGTTATGCTCAGTCGAAGTCGGATTGCCTCGCTTGAATTCTGTTGTCGCTGGTGTGCCCAACGAAGATTGATGTCTAGCCCCAAGAGATTTGTCGATTATGGGGCTTCAAAAGGCTTTTGATGCCGAGATGAGGGGTTGCTGATTGTAAAGCCCCTAGAATGCCTTTGATGCCAAATTTGAGGGACTTGCATAGCTCCAAGATAAATCAGCTCTTGGACCATTCGAGTAAATCGCCCTTTTGTTGTTGGCGTGAGTAATCCCCAAGAGAAGATATGGATGCCAAGCTTCGAGAAATTGCTAAGCCCCAAATGTCATGGACTTTTGTTTGTGGCTTCAAGACGGTGGAATGTAAAGCCCCCAAATTATCTTGTGATTGGCTCGGTATTGAGAGCGGATGTACCGTCGGGTAGAATTATTGATAGAGATCCCCTTCTTGCTCTTACTGGGGAGATGAATGGCCTCATTGTGGTTGATACCCAAATGGCGGAGGGCTTATGTCAAAGGATGCAGTAATGTCTTGCGGTGCCGTCGAGGTCGCGGAGGATAAGGTCTTGGTGTGATAAAGTCCCAAATGAGTATGCTTGCTTGACTCTTATTGAGTTGAACTAATGACGGATCTTCGGATGCAACTAGTGCTGTGCCCAACTTTATCTGAGCTGCACCTTGTGCTTTTGATCTTGGAGAAGGGGGTGCTGAATTGCAGAAACATTGGGATTGGCCGTGGCATTTCCCGCTATAACCCTGTTTTGATTAGAGTTTAGCATATTGAATCTTTTTCCTTTTCTCTAAGACTTCCTTCAAAATCTCGCTGTGAGTTCTAACAAAAATCATCAACTTCATTCATATACATCGGAGTCTTCATTTAAAACCAAGAGGCCTTTGACTTGAAGTTTGAGAGACCCTTGAATCTTGATTGTTCTCATGGAGCCATAAGACTACTCCACATTGCACTTGCTCGAGTATTGTTGCCCAAAAGACTGTCGGTCGCGCAGCCCTAATACTGCCCTTTGCTTGAATTACTGTAATGTCGTAGCCCAAAAGATTGTAGATTGCGAAGCCCGTTGAGACCTTCAGTGCCGAATTGAGGAAGCTTCCAATGTTGCACATGACTTGGCTGGGGATACTGCTGGGGAGTTAATTGCTCTTTGCCGAGGGAGACCGTAGCCCCTAGAGTGCCATCATTGATTGCGAGAAAGGTCCATCCTTGATTGGGGGAACGAGCATGGGCACACGCGACAAGAGGGATTTTTGACATCCCTTTTGGGAGACTTTGAGGATAGTCTCACACCTCTTTCTCGAACATAGCCTCTAGGGTGTATTGATTGCCAAGTGAAGCAAAAGAAGTCCTTGTCCTTGAGTCACATAGCCCCTAGGGCGTCACCATTTGTTGAGCAAAGCAAGAGTGACTCATCCTCGTGTGAGGGAATAAACATGAGGGGATATGGCAAGAGCTACTCCATTTCTCGGGAGCCTTTCGGCGTACTTTAGAAGCACATACTTGAAGAAGCCTTGAAAACTGAGACACATGTTGTTGCTATTTGCTGCCCAAGCCAATTGACTAGCTAGGATTATTTGTGCACCTCGTGCCCTTTTATGATGGGCTCGTTCTCGGATGGGTCTTGGCTGCACGGGCCTTCTTTTCATGAACCTAAAAATGCACACTGCTGGAGAATGATGCCAATAACCCAAAACAACCTTTGATGGTGCCATATCTTGTTGAGCCTTTTTGCAATCCCAAAGTTGACTCGGTGGGGAATTGACTTGCTGAGGAGATCCAATGTAGAGCTCGTGCAGTTGTCTTCTTTAGAGGCCGGAGATCTCCATTTCTCTTTCCCTTCTCTCTCTCACTCTCTCATTTTTTTTTTTATGACGCACCCTGTTTTTTTGCCTAGACCGCCCTTTCGGGTTTTCAATCTAGCGGGCATATCTTTTGCGTCTTCATCATTTTTTGACTCGATTATGAGGAAGTGTGCATTGACTCTAGCTGAGGATGAGAGACATGTGATTTTGTGGTGAAAACCTTTTTGTCACTAAAGATGAGTGACATTGACTCGACTAGGGAAGTGTCCCTAGTATGACATGTATAATTTTTTTTAATTGAATTGAATGACTCACGAAGGAAAAGTAAGTCATTAAGAGAGAAGAGAAGGAAAGCCCCAATTTGATTGCAAGAATTGGGAGTATGCAGAAAGAATAGAAGTCCCTAGACTCGACAAGGAGCGCGAAATGATTTCAAATCTAAGAAAGTTGTTCAATCTTTTTGGTGATTAATTCATTGGCAAATGAATCGTACAAAGATGTCTTGACAAGTTCAAGATGAAGGCCAATCACCATAACGCGCTAGGGCTA
>JAOWBW010003534.1:0-27123 GCA_026119855.1 Campanula takesimana | reverse complement strand
TTTCCGGAAATTGTTTTACGCGAAACAAACGGAGCCTTAGTGTAAACTTATTTTCATTTTAGTTTGTCCAGGTTAGTGTGAACTGTCCAAAATAGAAAAGAATCTTTATTATTCCTCTTATTCATTCTCTATCCTACTTTACTTTTATACTCTAAACACCAATCAAGTTACTATTCTTCCTGCTCATTCTCTCTAGAAAGAAAGAAAGAAAAAAAAGCATAAGTTGTACTAGACATGACCAAAAGAAACCAAGAACCGGTAGAACCGGTGTGTAGAACCGGATACAGAAACCGGATAGAACCGAGAACCGTCGGAACCGAGAACCGAACCGGGAACCGTGTATAGCCGGTTCGAATACGGGTCCAAGGTTAATGGAACCGTGGAACCGGCGGTTACGGAACCGGGAACCGGAACCGAGAACCAGAATCGTGGAACCGAACGGTTCCAACGGTCTAGGGGTGAGCATGGTACGGTATGGTTCGGTATTGGAGTAATACCGTACCGAACCGCATATACTCGGTTTTTGAATGATTCATACCATAATAGCTCGATTCTCAAATGGTTCGGTACAATCGGTTTTCGGTTTCGGTAAGGATCGGTTCGGTAGTTGATCGATTCTTGTAAGTGATTGTCTGATGGAATTATCTTTCTTGGCGTGGGATATGATGGCCACAAATGCAATTTAAGTTCAATAACAAAACATTACCAGCACTTCATAATTAGTTATAAAACATATGATTTCAACATTGCTAAAATCTAATTGGGCTACAAAAAGACCCTATTCATAATTAGAAAAACAATTTGATACTGATGTGAGTTTTATAGGGTAAGGGATAAATACCGAAACGTCGGTAAGCCCTTAAAAGAATACTACGAACCGAATGGACTACGTGATTAACTAGGAATAGGTAGTTATATTTATTAGTAAAACGGTATCGTTTACTAGGTCGGTTCGGTACGGTATTAACGGTTTGGTAATTAGCGTTATACCGTACCAAAAACCGAAATGTCGGTTCCTATGAAATAAATACGTGAAGTAAATGGCATGCTCGGTTTTGGTATATTTCGGTTCGGTTTTGTCGGTTTCGGTTCGGTTCGGTTCTCGGTTCAATGGGTATTTCTTGCACACCCCTACAACGGTCACTAGATTCAAACTAGCCATTGGTTGCCCCCCACCTCCTTCCCGTTAATAGCCGTTAGGCGCATGGAGGAATATAGTTGTTAGTAACGGTCATAGTTATAAATCCCGTCCCGTACCGGCCGGTACGTCCCGTCCCAGTTGAAAACCGGTACGGTACAGGTTTAATTCCGTCCTAGTTTTTGTACCGTTCTGAATCGCCGCGTACCAGTCTGAACCGGACCGTACCGGCCCGGTCGAGATGGTCGTACCGGTCGGTGTGCGAAAAGAAAGACTTTTAAGCCAATTTTTAATTATCGGGCCTAATAAAAATATATTTAAACTTGAGTTTTTTTTTTTTTTAAAGCTATGCCCTAGATTTATACTTCACGATTAATCAACATCCATTCAACGTAATAGAACTTTCAAGTTCGTCAAGTCGCTAAACAGGAAGCAGCCTATGTAGTCCAAGAAATTGAAGCTGCAGAACTGTAATTTGTAAGCAACCTATACTAAACTTATGCTAGTATTGGTATAGTTTGATGATAAAATACAAGCTTCTGTAAATTTTTGTTGAACATATGTTATATATATAATTATCTTAAAAAATACTAAAACGTGCGATAAATCCGGTACGGTATACCGGTACGTTCCGGTACCGGTACGTCCCGTCCCAATAGCAAAACCGGTGCGTTGTCCGGGACGGTATTTAAAACTATGGTAAGGGTTGTATTTAACTTTTTGGTCAGGTTTGACCAATTTTGACCTTCTTTTTCGAAGATTTTCAGGTAACAAAAAAATAAATAAATAAAAACACTTACCTGTTTGTAATATTTTTAATTATATTAATAAAATTACAAGGGTACCGTCCTCTTTTTTAAAATTAATATTTTTTTATTTTTATTACATGCTTGATAATAAACCAACCAAATTTATTAAAATTAACTTAATTTGGCTTTAAAAAAAATCAAATCAGTTAGTTTTATAACTTTTTAGCTCGAAGCAGTTATTTTTCTAACAGATTTGGACTAAACTGGGAAAAAAAGAGTTAATTGGCAGGAACCGCTGGATAGAACGGGATCCGGGAACCGGATTAGGACGGTTCGAATACGGTTCTGGCTTTCTGGTAACCGGGAACCAGCGGTTCCGGAACCGTTTGGGCATGTCTAACCTGTACTTATGAAAAAACATGTATAAGTGTACTTGAAGTTCCATGATTGGACAATGGGGTCCATATTAAAAGTTGATGTTACATTGGACTTACTATAAAAGAAACATATTAATAAAATATGTTGTGGGAGGTGGGGGGTTAATGAAAGTTAAAACCAATGGGTATTATTAAGGCTGTTGTTGTAGTATTGTCGGCAAGGGGTACGAGGTTCTTATGGCCTACGTTCTTGGAGTCGACGTGGCTCTTTCTTCTTCTTTCATCCTCCATTATTATTTCTTCTTACTTCCCCCCACTTGCCCATACTTTCTTCTTTATTTCCATTTATATCCCTCTCCTCTTTTTAACTCAGAATAATACTAGCGGCACAAAAACTTGCTTACAAAATCCTAGGTGTAGAGTGTAGCGGGTCCATTATCGATTCAACAAATAAAATATCGACATTTTCATATCGTGACCAAGATTTTGTGACTTTATTTTGTACCCCTAGCATTGCGCACTCCCTTTATGGGCCTTGATAGTGAGGTGGATATAAGCCCAATGTTATGTTTTAGATCAGCTTCTTTGTGATGAAGGGCCCAATAATTCACTCACAAGCCCATTTTAAAGCTACTCCACTTTTAAAGAAACTTGGATATCAAAGTCTTATCCATTCCCCATTGAGAAATGACAGGAGACTCGTACACTTTTGATCGGTGAAAGAAACATAATCATAGGATTGAGGCTGTCGTTGGAGGCCTTTACTGCAGCACGATGATTTCATCGGCTCATAATTTGCCACGCCCCTGCATCTGCGTAATCATCAACAACCAATATTTATTTGGTCCATATGGGATCGACTTAATGAAAAATGTGTAAATCTCAGTCATGAGTGTCAAAATGAGGGAAATATGGCCAAATTTGGACCAACAGCTATAGCTACAGCTACAGCGGAGCAGCAGATTCTCAATGAAAATGAAGGGGATCCCGATCCCATAATCATCAACATAGATATAGCAACATACCATTAAAAAATCTCTTCTAGCATTTAGTATATGCCTAGATAAGGTTTCAAGACCCTTCAATACCATTCACATATACTATTTGGGATTCGTCACGATTGCTAAGAACAGTCATAACCAAATCAAGTAGCTGAACAAAATACGTTCAAAGACGGAGCTAGAGAAATACTCCCTCCGTCCCAAAATGATCTTCTCATTTGCCATTTCTCATTGTCCCAAAAAGTTCTTCATATTTATACAATGTAGGCTTAAATGTGCATAAACACAACATGGTTAGTGAAGCAAGTGTTCGTATCCTTAAAAAGTTTGAATAGTCAAACGTGAAGATCATTTTGGGACGGAGGGAGTATACTTTGATAAAAGAAGATGCATCAAATGCAACATAAGTTACCTGTCTTGAGTATTTCGCATCTGGTTTTTTTTTTTTCTTGCTCTCGTTCCTACGTACATATAGCAGTCCTACAAGGACACAACATCAAGTATCGCGGTTTATTAAATGATGCGAGTAGGAAAATTTGAAAATTTATGTACGGGAGTCAAATCTTAATCAGCTTTGACTCTCAGGCTGGATGCTTAAAGATATGTATTCTTCTCTCTGTATAAACCTACTAAGAAATATGCTTAACGGACATTCTGAAAATGTCTACTACTTATGCAACCTGTATTCACTTTCCTAACATGTAGTTTGCCAGTATAAAGTGACTAGTGAAGAAATTTCAGTAAAAATACACTTAGGGACAAAGTTTTTACCAAAAGAGACATTCATTTTGGGACAAAAAAATACTAGAGAATGGACATTCATCTAGGGACGGAGAGAGTACATCAGCAATTTGCATGCAGCATAATAACATGGTAAAGATAGTTCTTAGGCGAATCAGAACTACTGAAATGTTTCGAAAGAAAACTTGGTTCAGAAACAGGTATTCAAATCAATGAAACAAGCAGATTACATATATATCGTTAAGCAGGTTATAGAATTGCAAGTGTATCAAAATCCTCGTGCTTTAGTTTACCTGTGTTAGATCTTATGTACACGAGTCGAGTGCTCCCAATAATAGCAGGTTTCTTCTTTAGACCATTTATTCTCATCATCTGCATCACTTTTGCAGCCTTTCTCCACCTTCCTCGTATCTCCTCTAGTCTCTTCAGTTTCAATCAATTTCCTCACATACTTGGTATTTCTCCCTCATCACCATTGCTAACTCTGACACTGTCCCTTAAAACACTGGACGCGAAAACTGTCTAGTAAGTGATCATTTACGATATGGGGAAATATAGTTCATGAGCCAAATATAGCTCATACGCATATGGGTTGTGTTTATAATTGCCTAGCTTAAACCTGCCATGAAACGGCAAGATTCCGTCACATTTTCCTTCTCCTCAATTTTATTATATGTTGTAACAGACTTAAAACTATGTCCAAGGCCACTCTGATTTAGTTTACAGTCATCTCCAAGTGCTACCAATAATCCCCCAAGTACAAGATCCGCCATTAAAATGATGGAAGCGGTTTGGTAACTCTCAGAATGATTTTTTTCTCTATTTACCACTTTGGAAACAAACTTGAATGCTGAATGGCAATCACCACAGACTCTGATATATGGTGTGTTGAGCAGTGCAAATGCTAGAGCAAGTTTTTCACTATGACATTGCTTCTTAATCTCTCTCTCTTGTTGCTCTACAAACGAAAGCACGTGGCTTGTGTCCGGAACATACCCTATTTTCTCACTTTTGCAGCATCGCCCCACCTACCAGCAGATGCGAAAATATTATAGAGAATTATGTGGTGTCCGGACTCATAGGGATCAAGTTCAAACACACGCTCAGCAGCATAAGCACCCAACTCCATATTCTTATGTATCCTGCAAGCACCGAGTAAAGTTTCCCATATGGCAGCAGTGGGCGCAATTGACATTTCTCTTATGAATCTAAATGCACGATCCAAGAGATTCGCCCGACCAAGTAAATCAACCATGGTAATAAATGAGAAATGTCCGGTTCAACTTTGAACTTCTTCAATCTTCATCATCTCAAAGTAATGTTGTCCCCTTTCCAAAAGCACAGAATGGCTGCAAGCAGTAAGAACACATAAAAAAGTAACTTCATCAGGTAAATTCCAATGCTAAGCATTTTTTCAAAATGTTCTACTGATTCCCTTCCTAGTCCATGCCGTGCGTACGCAGTCAGCATAGAGGTCCATGAAACTGAATCCGGATTGAACACTTTTTTGGCATCCTCAATACTACCAGACTTACCGTACATGTCAATAAGCGTGCTTCCAATAAAAGAATAGGGCTTTAACCCTGACTTCACCATATGACCATGTACCCATTTTCCCTGTTCTAGAGTTCCTGTTCCCGCACAAGCCTTAAAAACAATCGAATACGTATAATCATCTGGTCATCCCTCAGCATCCTCCAAAAAAGATGAAGTGCATATTCTCCCTCCCCCTTCCTGGCATGCCCAGCAATCAATGTGTTACAGGAAACCTCATTCTTACTTGTCAACCCCTCGAAAACAAACTCGGCTTCCCCCATTCTCCCACACCTAGCATACATATCCACCAACGCACTCCCAACATAAACATCAGAATCATACCCACACTTTATCAAAAAAACCCATGAATTTGCATCTCATCCCTCTCATTACGTACATTCGACTCCACAGCTTCACCTTCAAGTCCATGATGCCCACACACAGTAAGCATAGAGGTACATGAAACTAAATCCGGATATACTAATCTTCTAAACACTTTTTTGGCATCCTTAGTACAACCACACTTACCATACATGTCAACAAGGCTGGAGCTAATAAAAGAATTTGGCTTTAACCCCGACTTCACCATATGGCAATGCACCCATTTCCCATGTTCTAGAGCTCCCACTCTCGCACAAGCACTAAAAATACTCGAATACGTGAACTCAATTGGTTTAAGATCTTCTCTCAGCGTCCTCTGAAATGACCGAAGTGCATATTCTCCCTCCCCATCCTGGCATATCCAGCAATCAATGCACTTCAAGAAACCTCATCCTTCCTCGACAATCCCCTCAAAAGAAAACTCAGCGTCCCCCATTCTCCCACACCTAACATACATATCCACCAGCGCACTCCCAACATATACATTAGAATCATACCCATACTTCATCAAAAAAGCATGTATTTGCATCCCATCCCTCTCACTGTCAGCTTTTAATTAAAATTGAACTAGTTACTTAAAACTGTCAGTTTTGGGTTGTCCTAATTCGAATGGGACACCCAAAATGAAAATTTGTCATAATTCGAGTAGGACGGAGGGAGTAGCATTTTTTTTCTAGTTATTAGAAGAAAAGGAACATGATTTTGACTGGATTTGTGTTCTAAAGGTTTATGTCCAACAGCTACCAATAATCCCCACAAGAACAAGACCCATCATTAAAATGATGGAAGCGCTTTGTGTCTCTCAGAATGATTTCTCTCTTCTTCACTTTAGATACAAACTTGAAAGCTGAATGGCAATCACCACATACTCTAATATTCTTCTTAATCCTGATCGGTGATTCTGACGGCGTGTTCAGAATCGCAAATGCAAGCGCAAGCTTCTCGCTATGACATTGCAACATAGTTTCTCTCTCCTCCTCATCCACAAGCGCAAACACTTGGCTCGTGTCTTGAACATACCCAATCTCCTCGATTTCTTTTCGGATCTTCTCCCACATCGTGTAGATTTCATCTCTTTGTGGGTGAGAATCATCACTAGCCATGAACATGTGCACAACATTCTTGATCTCCACCCAACTGACAGCAGGTTCTTTCTTTACACATTTTCTTCCAGTCATGTTCTTCAATTTTGCAGCTTCCCTCCACCTACCAGTCGATGCGTATATATCATGAAGGATTATGTGGGGCCCTGGGTTAGAAGGATCAAGTTCAGACATATGTTTTGCTGCATAAGCACCCAACTCCATGTTCTTATGCATCTTGCAAGCACCAAGTAAAGCGCTCCACAACTCGAGCGTAGGCTCAATTGGCATTTCTTTTATCAATTTTTCAGCACGGTCAAAAAGACCTGCACGACCAAGTAAATCAACTATGGTTGTGTAGTGAGAACTGCTAGCTTTCACCTTTAACGTCTTCATCAACTCAAAGTAATGTTGTCCTCTTTCCAAAAGCCCAGCATGGCTGCAAGCAGTAAGAACACATAAGAAAGTTACATCATCGGGTTCTATCCCAGATTCAGCATTTTTTCAAAACATTCCACAGCTTCACTTCCAAGTCCATGATGTGCATACACAGTAAGCATAGAGGTCCATGAAACTGAATCCGGATGTACTAATCTTTTGAACACTTTTTTGGCATCCACAATACTACCAGACTTACCGTACATGTCTACAAGGCTGGAGCTGGTAAAAGAATCTGGCTTTAACCCTGACTTCACCATATGCCCGTGTACCCATTTCCCCTGTTCTAAAGCACCCATTCCCGCACACGCACTAAGAACACTCGAATATAAGAAACATCTGGTTTAAGATCTTCTCTCAACATCCTCCGAAACAACCGAAATGCATCATCTCCTTCTCCCTTCCTGGTATATCCAGCAATCAATGCACTCCAAGAAACCTCATTCTTACTCGACATCCCCTCAAAAGCAAACTCGGCCTCCCTCATTCTCCCACACCTAGCATACATATCCACCAGTGAACTACCAACATAAACATTAGAGTCATGTCCATATTTCACCAAAAACGCATGAATTTGCATACCATCCCGCTCACTTGGCACACACCCAGCCGCCTTCAAAAGACTTGAAAAAGTAAAATGATTTGGTCTCGATCTACCCCTAACCATTTCAAGAAACAAAGCCAACGCATCAGCCGGTTTATCCTTTTGACTATAGCCAGTAATCAAAGCAGTCCAAGTGACCATATTTTTCTCTGGCATTTCATCAAACACTTTCCGTGCTTCGCCCAAACTGCCACACTTTGCGTACATATTCAAGGCCGTGGTTTGAATATCAATACAGTGACTAAACATAGAATTTGAGACATGGGTATGAACCATTCTACCTTCCTTGAGCTTACCCAATTGGGCGCAACGGTTGAGCAACTGGATGTACAGTCTACGGTCTAATTCGACCGACCCATCATCGATCATGTCCAGTACAAGAAGCTTACCCTTCTGGGTTTTGTTGAGAAGGTCTTTCTCTTGAAGGAGGCATGAGGAATCGGAAAAAGTTTGGTTGTAATGGTTCGTAAATGTGGTGAAAAATCGGAGAAAAATAGGAGATTCCGTGAGGGTTTTGGTTGGGGAAGGGATGATGAATGCATTGGAGATGAATTGAGCAGTTGGGATTACCCTTTTCATCTACTGTGTCGTCCGTTTGAAGAAGGCAATTTGTCGTTAAATGGTGTTATTGCTCAACTGGGCGGGTTTATTCAAAACTTGTCTTCTCCACCTTTTTTCCCCTTCAACTTTCAGTTCTATTTTTTTTTTTTTTTTTTAACTTTTTACCCGTGTTCTAAAAGTCGCAGGCCGCCTAGGCTCGCCTAGGATATTATAACTATGACTGAATTTTCGGCTCCGCCTAGGCCTAGTCTAAGTAAGTCCGCCTAGGCGCTAGGCTCAACTATGGCGTACAGCGACCGTCTAGTACTTTTTAGAACCTTGCTTTCGGCTCTATAAAAACCTTATGATAAAAATATCTGTGACACCAACTAATGTTTAAACTCGTCAATACTTCAATATTTATATTGTTTATATATACTTCCTCCATCCGATTATAATTTATAAAAATTGGAGTAGACACAATTTTTTTTTTTTTAAAAAAAGTAGAAAAGATAGTTGGGTACTTGGGTATGAGACAGAAATGTTGGAACAATTTTAATCCCTGAATGCCACACTCACTTTAGAATAGGATTGAGGAAGAGATGAAGCGGAAGCGTTAAGAACAAATACCTGTTGAATCCATTATGAAGTAGGGAGAAATGAAGATGAAGAACAAGTAGGAGAATGATCTTCTAAATGATGAATGTCTTTCCTCTTTTACTTCTTTAACACTTAATGAAGATTTATGGAGAGAGTACTAATGAAAAATGGAGTAGTCTTAAGGGTTGATGGAATGCCCTTTATATAGTAGACTTGGTGACATTTCATTTAGGGACCACACCCTTTCAAGATTTATGATAATAAATTACCCTTTTGCCCATCACAATTAGGTAATATATATCCAGGAATTCTACACATTTTATTATCAATTATACTTTATAATTTAATATTATAATCATAATTTTATGAATGGAAGTCTAAATGACTTGTGTTGCAAGCCATGTCCTTACAATCTCCCACTTGGGTTGCAAAACAAAGTCCTTCCTTTAATTTATGATCATAACATAAATGACAACCCTTATGTGCGCACTTTATTATCATTTATAACAATCTCGTCCATTAGCCATACAAGTATAGGACTAAAGGGGCAGTCGTTGTAATTGATTCGCAACTAAACCCACAATAATCACGTATACAAATCCAACTAAATGACATAGATCAAAAGTATAGATGTGTAGCATGGAATCATAATGAATATATACATATTCTTCCAACTAGTCCAACTTAACCAAATGAGATCAAAACTTTAAATAATAGAACAACTAATGAAAGAACAACACAAACTCCCACTATACTAAATGTTATCAAAAGTTGTTACACACATATGAGCAACATGCTCGTGAAACACTGAAGATGATAACTTTTTCATAAATGGATCCTTTAAATAGAGTTTGTTTCTATAAGTTGTATCCCTTTCGTTCATTTTGTACTCTTTTCTTTATAACAAGATAATTAATGTCTAAATCCATAAACTCTTGTTAGAGTACAGAACTGCTACCTGATAGTCATTTCTTAATTGGTCTTCCGACACTTGTTTTGACAAATTACAGTCCATTAAAACATATGCAGCCATATATTTAACTAATGTCGGAATACCTAATGATCTCAAGATGATCCGACTTCAAAACATAGGCATGTAGTTCTTTAGTGTTTTGTAAATACTTCTATCATTCTTTTGGCTGCTACTAATGTTCTTTCCGGATTGCTTTGGTATTGACAAAGCATCCAACGTTAAATGTAAGATTTACGTATACATTAAGCTTCCTACTGCTGATGCAAAGAGGGAATTTTCCATATACTTGGATTTAAAATTTACCTTTAGGACACTGTTTGAGACTAAGAATGTCTCCTTTAAAATTAGGGGTGTTATGTGGTTTACATTTTTGCATGCTAAACCTTTTGTAATACATTTCCATATGGCCTTTTGTGATAATCCTAAAACATTTCGTGAGCGATCACGGTGAATTTGGATTCTTAATACAAAGATGCCTTACCAAGATTTTCATTTCAAATAAGAAATTTCTTAGTTTCCTTAATAAGGTTCATATCATTACTAGCAAGCAAAATATCATCCACATATAAGACCAAAATTATAAATTTACTCCCACTGAACTTATGGTATACTTAATATTTACCAAGATTAATTTCAAAACAAATGAAAGAATAACTTGGTTAAATTCTAAATACCATTAATGAGAAGTTTTACTTAAGTTCATAAATGAATTTCTCCATATAGATAGTTTCCTTAATGTCTCCATTAAGAAAAGTTTTCTCTAATATCCATTTAATGAGGCTTAAGATCAAAGGTGCTATTAGTGCCATAATGATCCTAAGAAGCTTTAGAAGATACCGGAAAAGTGTTTCTTTCTTTATAATCAATACCTTTCTTATGAGTTAAAATCTTTAGCAACTGGATGGGCTTTATATCTTTCAACATTACTTTGTGAATCCTTTTAGGTCTTAGAGACCCATTTATAGGTTTCACATCCTTATGTAATGAAATAAGATCCCAAACGTTGTCATCTTTCAAAAGATTGTAACTCTTTATTAATGGCATTAATCTTCTTATGAGAATTAGGACTATTGATGGTTTTATGGAAGATAAATAGATTATCTCCCACTATACCTAAGTGTCCCTTATTCTCGACAAGATACACTTAATGAATAGCCGGAATTGCATTCCTTCTTACTCTATTTGATCTCTATAAGGCACCGGTTCTTACTAATTTTGAGGTTGTTGAATTTCCTTATAGGGAAATCATATTTATTTTGAATTATATGTTCTTCTTGAATGTCAAGTTCAAAACTTGATATCTAATTGGAACTATGGGAAGTGGTATATAAATGGATTTCATATAAATGAATTCCTCTTCCTTTTCAAATCAAAATATTACTCCAAATTCTCCCACTAAATTCAACATCCTTAAAAGAACCTAGCATTTCTCGTTTTTCAAAACGTTCTAACTTTCGGGTTGTAAAATTTATATATCCCCTAGTTTTCTCGGCTTACCCCATGAATAACTACTAATAATCTTACGTCTAACTTTCCCTTAGTAGACTTATAAAGTCTATCCATA
The DNA here is from genome assembly GCA_026119855.1 of Campanula takesimana. Lineage (NCBI taxonomy): Eukaryota > Viridiplantae > Streptophyta > Magnoliopsida > Asterales > Campanulaceae > Campanula > Campanula takesimana. The sequence goes on along the minus strand of JAOWBW010003534.1, from coordinate 15,399 downwards.
TGCTAGACAACCCCATAAATGAATATGGTTTAAGGATGAATAAGGAACGCATCCTTAAATTATTAAGGGTTTATATTAGTAGCCTTAGAGGGAGCTTTAATGAGAATAAAGGTTGCGGTTTTAGCGTATCGCCCATAATGAGTGAGGTAAGAGAAGTATAAAACATACTTATTACCATATCCTTAAGGATTTGAATATGTCTCTATTACAATATTCATGCTAGGCGTACCGGCTCAATGTAGAGAGAGATAATCCCACACTCTTTCAAAATAGCGAGTAAAAAGGACCTAGACGTTGTTCCTTTAATAATCATTCCAAAGATGTATACACCATCATGAATGACCCTAATGTTCTTGATAGTCTTCAAAGTGATTTCCAACTTTGTCTTTATAAGACTTTTACAACGTCCAAACTCAATATTTTATGAAGCATATAAATGTATTCAAACTAAGAGTTTAGTCATTTTGAACATAATAACTATTGTTGACCTTTTCCATGAAGGAATAATTAATGGCCTACAAATATCCGAATGCATTAGTTCATTGAGACACTTGATGCTCTCGAGAATACTACAATGTTTGTAAATTTACTTTAAGGCATTTAATGCAAAAGTATTTTCCAATTTATCAAGTTTGTTTAAGATATCCTTTAACATAAGCTTATCAGCTTCCTTTCGAAAATATGACCCAAACGCTTATGCCTTTATAAATATAAACTTTACTTGATAACTTTTGCTTTTACCACTTTGGTGTCATTATTTATGGAATTTATATATTGTGTAAATAATGTCAAGTAATTAAAGATTACCTGACTATGTACTAGTACCATCAACCTTGGAATAAAATAAAATCACATTTATTAAAATGAACAAACAACCTTCTTTATTCAAAATTGTGATATATATCAAATTCCGTCCAAATGACGATACATTAAATGTAGTATTTATACAAATAATACTAAGTACTTTTAACAATATCCTATAAGATTCCGATGCCTTTTCTTTCAACCAGATCCCAGCTTCCATATAGATGATTCTTCATCTTCTCCAGGATTTCGGTATTTCAGGCAACCCTACATAGACATTCATTATGTGAGTTGTTGTAACAGAATTCAACCACTATGTATATGTAGGAATGAAACCAAATTAGCCTTTATCACAAACAATACCAAATGACATACCTTTCTTAGCACGCCAAGCGTGATACTTAGGGCAGTCGTACTTCATGTGAGTGAGGTCCTTGCAAAAGAAGCATTCTTCATGATCATTAGATGATCTCTTACGCTTCTTATTTCTTGCAACCGCAATTTTCTTCCCTCTTCCTTTTGTCCCATGAGAAGAGGTAGATGCCAAACATCCCTCAATCATATCAAGGAATGTTTTAGCATCAACGTCCTTGGAGATACCGATCAAAATGGTCTCCGGGACAACTATATTCATGATCATTAGGCTCACACGGTTGGAGCGTTTCCACTTCTCCTCATTTAAGCAATCTTCTTGAGTGCTTTCACTAGAGAGAGGAAGAGGAAACGGTTCCCTTAATGCGTGATCTATGTCCATATAGCCTAAGATCATCATCAATTTAATTTTTCCAAGTTTTAAAATTAGTCCCGTTTAGCATCGGAATTGTACTCATAGCAGTGATTACGGACGAAGAAATAAGTAAATCTGTTGGGTTTTGAGAACAAAAAGGAATGAAAACAAAAACATGAATAAGAAACTACAAATGAAAAATGATTAATTATATCAACGAAATCCATCAATAAGACAATCAACATGACATCAAAACTAATCGTTGGATTGCGAGTTAACTCATAAATGATTGCCTTAGGTAACAAGCAATTTGAACTTACATTTAATAAATACTTAATCTTCCTTTGGGCCGACATAAGTACCTAAGAAAATATCCTAATGTTCATTTTATTTGTTACCACATGAATGCCTAAGTTTAGTCAATGTCAAGATCTTCTTTGGAAAATTCAAGTCATTCACATATTAACTTAAACATTCACACTTTAATAATTTTGCATTTAAATAACGTTAATCACTTGGGTGATAATATTATTTAAACAATGAATAAAATTATTTAAGCATATAATTAATCAGGGCTTTAAGGTTTGAAAAATTAATGTTTTGTCCAAGGGAAACAAAAATTGTACAGAAAATAAGAATTTTTCCAAAAAATCTGTGAACAGTGACTGCTCGGCCGAGTCAAGGAAAGTGCTCGGCCGAGCACTTTAAATCAGATTGTTTGAAAATTGATATGCTCGGCCGAGCATAACAAAGGACACGGCCGAGCACTTTTAATCAGAACATTTTGCCTTTGTTGACATACAATGCGCGGCCGAGCAAATCCAAACGCTCGGCCGTGCAGGTCTTGGTCCGACCGGGCAAAGCCAAAAACCCGACCAGATTATCAAGAGAACCGAACCGGACTCGACGAAAGATCCAACCGGTTTATGTCAATTTTGGCGCCTGTTCATCTGCTCGGCCGAGCAAAACAAAGGACACGGCCGAGCAGTTCGCGCCTTTTCATATGCTCGGCCGAGCAAAGCAAAGGACTCGGCCGAGCAAGGCGATTTTCTGCACTTCTGAATTTTGTTTAAAACTTTCCCAAAATTAATGAATTGCAAGTAGATCCACATGGTATGTACTTAAAACATAAAACCACGTTATATAGGGACAATCTTGCTTTAACTAGTGGAATCAAGTGAGTAGATCCACATGGTATGCATTTAAAACATAAAACCATGTTATGAAGGGATAGTCTCACAAGAACCATTTTTAAATAACAAAACTTTTTCAAACCATTTACTTAATTTAGATGAAGATCATCAGTACTCTATTAATGAATTAGAGTCCCTAATCGACATCAAAAAACCTTAAGATTCACAGGGAAAATGAATCAAAGTTAAAGCGGTTTAATGCTTTTTCTTAATACAAGAACTCAAACTCAAACTAAATAATGAGCGGGGCTCTGATACCAATTGTTGGAACAATTTTAATCCCTGAATGCCACACTCACTTTAGAATAGGATTGAGGAAGAGATGAAGCGGAAGCGTTAAGAACAAATACCTGTTGAATCCATTATGAAGTAGGGAGAAATGAAGATGAAGAACAAGTAGGAGAATGATCTTCTAAATGATGAATGTCTTTCCTCTTTTACTTCTTTAACACTTAATGAAGATTTATGGAGAGAGTACTAATGAAAAATGGAGTAGTCTTAAGGGTTGATGGAATGCCCTTTATATAGTAGACTTGTGACATTTCATTTAGGGACCACACCCTTCAAGATTTATGATAATAAATTACCCTTTGCCCATCACAATTAGGTAATATATATCCAGGAATTCTACACATTTTATTATCAATTATACTTTATAATTTAATATTATAATCATAATTTTATGAATGGAAGTCTAAATGACTTGTGGTGCAAGCCATGTCCTTACAAGAAAATGAAGTAGGGAATCGTAAATGGGTAGATGTTGTGAATATGACAAAGAATCACATTATTTAAAATGTTTTTTAAAGTGTGACATTAAAATGACAATTTTTGTAAATTAAAGTGGGATGTAGGGAATATTCTAATTATTGTGTTAGGAAATTGTATGAATGTAACAAACGAGTAAACTACCCAATTGACCCGCCTACTACTCCAGATTTTCAATTTTACCTTTGTACTATCGAAACAACAAAAGTAACCTGCGTACTATTGATAAATTAGCAAAATTAACCTATTTTATTAACGTCCGTTAAAAATTTAACGGGCTTATCCTAGTAAGCAACAACTTGACCCCCTCCTCTTTGAAGTGGCCCAAACTGGACAGTCTTAACCAAATTCGTTAAATTCTAACAAAATTGTTAACTCATTATCTTACTATTAAAATATAATGATCATCAAGAAAATAGTTTTACTAAAAATTAAAAACAAAAATGCAAAATATTTTTATTGTATTAAAAATTCTTTATGAGTCTGAAAGACTATTATCTTAAACAAAATTAATAGCCTTCAGATCTGTCTCAACTCAAGGCCGACGGTGCCCTAGGCGGAGAAAACATGTACTGTAGTCTTCACGATCTCTCCTCTCGTTGATGCAGCCGCCCTTTTACCCTTCCCTCATTCCCTAGATCCAGATATGGTGGGTTTTTGGTGGGGGAGTGGCGTTGGAATGGTGGAAGTGGGGGAAGGAGGCGAAGTGTGGTAAATAACTAAATATATAGGAGGACGATTTGGGGCGGTGGAGGGGAAATGTATTACTCATCTGGTTTTTTTTTTTTTTTTTTAAGCAACTCATCTGGGTTTTTAAGTAGTATATACTCCCTCCGTCCCACTAGAAGTGAGACTTCTTTCCTTTTTGGGCCGTCCCACTTAAAGTGAGACTACCCAAATGGAAATTTTAATATACTTATATTCATCATTCCCCACTATTTAAAAAACTCATTCTCTCTCTTCATTTTCCACCACTCATTTTATTCAACCAACACCACTATATTACCCCACTCATTCTCTCTCTTCATTTTCTACCACATGTATATCACTTTATCTTAAATATCGTGCCACCTCCTCTAGTCTCACTCTCAATGGGACGGAGGGAGTATATGATCTCTTCAAAAAAAAAAAAAGTAATGCCAAAAAAAGGCCAAATTACATTTACCCCCCAAAGTATCCACCGATTCCCACTTTGCACCTCTATTGAAAAGTCGGTCTTCTGGTACCTAAGTTTCCAATTTTTCCCACTTTGCACCCCCCGTCAAATGGCTGTTAAGAAAACTAACAGACCATGCCATGTGCATGTCACATGATGGGCATTAGTCTTTTGACTTGAGAAAAAGAGGGCTTAAATGTCTTTTATGTATTGTCTTCTTCATACTAGAGCTACCACTAGCACCACCCATCACCAGCACCACCGCAGTAACACCACCACCACCACCCACCATTGCCAATCTTCAAAATCGAAACTAAGTGCAGAAGGGTTTCTAAAGCATGAACAAACCTAGAGAGGAACAAACCCAGATCAAACTTAGAGTTCGGAACCTAAATCGAAATCAAAAATCGAAATCCAAAACAAAGTGGAACAAACCCAAATCGGGTTTCTAAACCTAAATCAAAAATCAAAGATCAAAACTTAAATCAAACCAAATCAAAATCAGAAAAAACCATAGCTAGGGTTTAGATTGAAGTTTCAAAATATGAAGTTTTGGAACCTCCATTAATGCTCAAAACCCAGATCTTCTGGGTTTCAACAACTCATATATCGATTGTTTCCTTCATCACCACTCATCGAAAATCTCTTATCCCCATTATTTTTTGGCATATAATCCCGTTTCTCCTTGCTCCTTACCGTTCAGATTTTGAGCGATGGAGAAAAACCATAGCTAGGGTTTAGATTGAGGGCGTAAAGTGGGTTTCAGCTTAGATCTGGGATTCGTCACCTACATAGTCGAATCTGGTTGTAGGAGATGAAGATTGTGGTGAACTCATAGTTGATTTTGAAGAAGAATGGGGCATGGGGATACAGGAACGACGAACTGGTTTAAATTCCGTTTTTCTTCTTTTCTTTTTTTTTTCTTTTTTTTTCTTTTTTTTCTTTATTCTTATTTCCTTGAAATGCCACCGTTTGGTTCCAACGAAAAATAAAAAAGGATTTCATAGTAAAAGGACGAATATGCCCACCACGTGATGAGGCACGTGCTATTTAACGTTAGAAATCTAACGTCTGTAGCACCAGTGCAGTGTGCAAAGTGGGAAAAATTGGAAACTTAAGTACCAAAGAGACCGACTTTTCAAATGGGGTGCAAACTGGGAATCGGTGGATACTTTGGGGGGTAAAATGTATTTTGGCCCCCCAAAAAAATAAAGCTTATGGATGGAAACTGAATAGATGGGGTTTTTAACTCCATGCTATTTTTTTGTTTTTTTTTTATTTATAAAAAAATCCATGGCTACATAAAAAATTCAATATTAGATAAAAAAAAAAAAAAATATGTTAATCTTAGGATAATGAATCAACAATTTCATTAAAATTTTAACGAGTTCAGTTAGTTTTCATTCAATCAACGACACGTCATCAAGAAATGTTCAACTTGTTGCTTACTAGAACAACTCCGTTAAATTATTAACAGACGTTAATAAATTAGGTTAGTTCTGCTAATTTATCAATAGCACGCAGGTTACTATTCTTGTTTCGATAGTACAAAGGTAAAATTGAAAATCTGTTGTAGTACGCGGGTTATTTTGGTAGTTTACTCGTTTTTTATTATTACTATATGATTATTTTAAAATTTGATCATATGATTAATTAGTTTTTTCTAACAATAAAAAAGTACTCCAAGTTTTTACAAGAGCGCATTTGTTCAAGAAAATAGCGTTAGAGCAATGCTAGGGGCACAAAATCTTGCTCACAACATGCGTTGGTGATATTTTATTTTAAATCGATATTGGACCCGCCACTCTCTCACATCTTAAAATCTTGTTCAATTCTTGTAGGATTATTATTCAGTGAGGAACTTTGAAATCGGAGAAGCTGGAAGATCAAAGCCAGAATGAGCCATGTTATGATAGATGCTGCCTGGATCATTGACTTCATAGATGTTTTTGCAGGTCAAGTTGGGGGGATGAGAGGATTTAAATGACATCTCCCATAAGTCAAGGGGGTCGAGTGACCCCCCATGCAAAGTATGGTATGGATAAACACATTCACATGTCATAATGTCGCTACAAAGCTTCACTGTACGTGGGATCCAGGAAACGGCCGTGCCCACATGGGCTAAATGTAGACAGCTTTCTCCTGCGGATTGAAAAAAATCTCATATCCAAAGTCGAGGTGACACCAAACAGGAAAACTTATGGAAAGTGAGGAACCTGGTATTGCACTTAGAGAACTAACCAAGTTCCTCCAAGATAAGAAGGCCGAGAGCCAAATGAAGCTAATGGTAACGTAATTAGATCAAAGACCGTATGCCATTAGATCATTCTCACTCTGCTTATTTCACGAAGTAGCCTACAGAAATAAAACTTTCCGCATCAGTATTCACACTACGCAAGGAGGTTTTTCCAAGTCCGAGTGAAGATGCATGCAGGTCTTTGGAGATTCCAATGATATGATTACATGCTCATTAACATGATTCCACCTTCCCAGTATGCAGTTGCAAAGTCAGAATTTTTTATTAATATAGAAATTTGGCACAAAGGGGGTCAAAATGATATCATAATACAAATTTTATCACAAAGTACAGGGGGTCGAAAATTACAGATAGCAATTTGAGTACAAATCTTAAATTTATAAGTACTAAAATCAGTAAAATGACATTTTTCAAAATTAAGGGGGTCGAGTGACCCCTATCTCATACAAGTGGCTTTGCCACCGCCAGTATGGTTAAGCATGCTTTTTTTTCCCTTCTAATCCTTCATCAACCAAAGGACTAACGTAACAACTACAAAGAGTTTGCAGAAAGTTAATAGCATGACCACATTTATTCATGCCAGAACCAGGTACAAAATTTTCCTTCAGCAGTCTAGGAAATTAGATATCGCAAACAGTGGCGAAGCCAAAAAAAATCGAGAAGGGAGTCGAAGTTGTTTTAGAGATAATGATGATAATTGACGTATACAAATTTAGTATTAAAGGGGGGTCAAAAGAAAAATTTAGTGTACCTTGTTATCAAAATTAAGGGGGTCAAAATGTTATAATCTATATTTTTAGTAGTAAAATGTCATTTAATTTTTTTTAAGTACTAAATTGACATGTTTCAAAATTTAAGGGGTTGGATGACCCCCATGGCTAAGCCTTAGCTTCGCCACTGATAGCAAAACTGGGCAGCAAAAAATGATGGAGGTAGAAGGACAACTTTGAAATGGGACCTAACAATAACTAACTAGATTCTAATTCGTTAAGTTTCAATACCTTGGGAAAGAATCTGAGGACTAGTCAATGGGGTCAATTTGAGACGGAAAGAGTAATAGATCATCTCTAAATTCTAAATAACTCCAAATAAGCTAAGCATAGTCCATAGCATAGAGCTTCATGAAGATATGCTTCACACTCACGAAGATTCTTCATTGCATTCATAACATGGGACCAATTTTTCCTGTGGTGGAATTAACAAAATTCAAACCGATGCATGTTACTGATGTTTATCCCTGAGTTACGGTTGCATTTGAACATAAGATAGGACAAATTCACTTTGAAACCTAATCATAACGATCAGTTCAACTCATGACATAATACGAACAGTAACAACTGGTGTACAAATTCTTTAAATGCATTGGAAATGTAATAAGGCAATGGCATAATGTAGAACCATTTCACACTTAAATCTAGGGAAACCGATCATTCAGCAACAGAGTCCCAAACAGGAACTGCGAAAGACTCCCGCCGTCCTGAAAAGTTAGTCCCACCTCTTTCCGTTGTTCGTTTAAATGAACTTTGAGCAAAACTTTAGGTTACTTTTAATTATCCTAAAGAAAATCTAAAACTTGTTGTTCATACACGATTATAAATATTGTCGATAACATTCTCAGATTCTCATTAGGATAATTAAAAGCAGCCTAAGAGATGATAAACCCTTCTCATTATATGTCACAATGACACCAATTTCGGTGGCTGAATTGCGTGTGAAAATGTTTTTTACCAACTTCATTACTATGTTCTTAGCCTCGTTTGTTTAGAATTACGGAGTATTAATCAACACCAATGTGTGAACAAGCTCGTAACATAGCTGTTAATTTCGATATTGAACATATAATGTAAGCATCATACAAAATTCTACAGATGTAATTACCCGCGAAATTCAATAAAAATACAAGAAAAATGATCAAAATACACTTACAGATCAAGATTTTCCAACCCATACTATTGAGCCTCACCACCTTCTTCTTCCAATTTCTTGACATAAGCCTTCAAAGTCAACACCAAATTCCTCGCCGGAGCCTGCAATGTCCCAACAACCGCCGTCGCCGGCCCCTTCAACGACCCAAAAAAGTTAGCATAAATCTCAGCCCTCGTCGGCAGATTCTCCAATGCCTTGAAATCCCAGGCGCATAATATTTCCCCTCAAACACAGCCCCACTGAAATCATTCCCTTCTACTTTCGTCTCCTTCTGGAAAGTTCTAAACGGCTTAAGCGCCGCCGGGATCTCCTCGCTGTGAACGAACAACCAAGCGTTCATCCCCTTCATACACGGCTTCAGCGCCGCCCAAGGTGTGTCTTCAATCGCTTTATAGACGAGGGTGTTTTTCGCGACGAGGAGTTTGGTGGTTTCCGGCAATGCGGAGCGGAGGTTGCGGAATTGTTGGACGGTTAAGCCCTTGTAGGCAATGCCGGCGATTAGGTGGCAGTCTTTGAGCTGCTCTTTGACTGTTTCGACGGTTTCCTCCTTCTTTGAGCGGCTGATGGCGGAGCGGATTGTGGCGCCGCGCGAGAACGGGGGTGGTGGAATTGGGGTTGTGGGTTAGGAGAAGGGGGTTGAGGAAATGGGTTTTTAGGGTTAGGGGTTGAGGGCGGGTGGAGAAATTGGGGAATTTGGTGGAGGGGGAGGTGAAGAGAGTTGCCTCCATTGTTGAAGGTGGATTAGGAGAGAGAGAGTGAGACTGTGCAGGTCCTCTCTATCGACACCTTATCTTCATTTGCAGGGATGACCTTTTTAACAAACGACGTTGTTTCCTGTATGGTGGTAGTTTTGTTTTTTTTTAAAAAAAAAAAAATGATTTACAAAATAATGTATCATGATTTATTGGTGCTTTCAATTAGAGTTTAGCGGGTTCAGAAATCAATGCAACCAATTAAATATCACCACTTCATTTTGTATCAATTTTTTTGTTTGTCACGATTTATAACTTTGTAAATAAAGTATCAATATAAATACATATTTATATTAAAGTAACACTTTGAAAATATTATTTTCAATAAGAGTAAAAAATTATGAATATCTTTGTTATCTTTTTAATTTTTTGTTTTACAAATATCAACATAAAATATAATAAAATCATTATTTAAAAAAATGACACAAAAATGTCTTTAGATAGTACTCCCTCCTTCCCAGAGTATATGTTCACCCTCTCATTTGCACGAAGATTAAAAAGTGGTGAAAGTGATGTAAGTGTTGTGACTTGTGAATATGAAAAGTAAAGTAGGAGATAAGATGAGTGAGAGGAATAGTAAGTTGATTGGTGTTGTGAGTATAAAAGTAAAGTATGAGAAAGAATAGTGTGAGGAATAGTAAAGATTTTTTGTCATTTTAGGAAGTGGACATACTCCCTCTGTCTCTTTTTAAGAGTCAAAAATTTCCTAAAAATGCGTCTCATTTTAAGAGTCAAAATCCTAAAATGGAAAGTAGGTCCTAAATGTCATACTCATAACAATTATCCACTAACTCTTCTCTACCCCACTTTTTCTCTCTACCCAAGTATCAATACTCACAACACATCACTTTTTTGGGACAGAGCGAGTATACTCTAAAACAAACTAAAAACGAAAGGTAGACATATACTATGGGACGGAAGGAGTACGTACTACCCCATCTCAAAATAAATAATATTTTTTTAAAAAAAAATTTGTTCATCAATTTTTTTAAAAAAACTAATCACTTGTATAAGCAAGTATATCTAGACAACTTCACTACAAAAACCATCCGTTCAACCACATTTGCTGCTAGGATTTAATATGTCGTCTTATTGAAAAAACTGATGAGAGGAAAAATAGACAAAAAGAAATTTCGGAAGATAATAATTCAATCAACAAAATACTTTTATAGTTTTCCTAATCCGAGCTTTTCTCTTCCTTTGGAGGTGCAAATTGCCTGCTAAGACGAGATCTTGTCCACGGATCCAGAGGTGCTCTTTGAGGCGGTGGGGGAGTTGGTGGCTTCGCTTGTCTAAGCTCGTTCTCTCTATCAACAAACCTGATATAACACATATTTGAAGAATAAGGGCCTATTTGTTTGGGTTGAATGATGCCTCTGAATGACCCAAAAGTGTTGTCTTTTAGGCAGGCCTCATTCAGCCAAAACAAACAAGCCCTAAGACGGTGATTTGAAAGAGGTGAAAGCGCACCCGGTGGTGCTAGTAGCATTAGAAAGAAGATCTTTTGTCTCATAATAGCCTGCTCCAGTCCCCTTACGAAACTTTCGTTATTGGGTTAATCATACATTTGACATGTTTCTAGCGATTCACATGGCATCATCAAATGATACTCCCTCCGTCTCAAAATAGATGTCGTTTTGGAAGTTATTTTTTGTCTCAAAATGCTTGTCGTTTTACTATTTTCAAGGCTTTTTTGTTGTTGTATATCAATTATACCCTTATTAATGATAGTGGAGTATCTCTTGCACAAGCATTTAATTGCCTATGTAATTGGATAACTTTAGGGGTATATAAGACTTTTTTACATGCATTAATTCTATTTCTTAAGAATTGTGCAAATGCTCAAAACGACATCTATTTTGAGACGGAGGGAGTACAAGTCTTGGATAAGAATCTACACGCACTAGAACGCCCTTGTTGACGATCCTTTACTTTTTCAGCATCTAGGGTTCCTCGAACAATGTGATATCTCACACCGGGTAAATCCTTAACCCTCCAACCTCTTAATAACTAACCCTCCAACCTCTTAATAAGACTACAGAATGTTCTTGTAAAGAAGGGCCAATACCGGGTATATAAGCAGTGATTTCAAAAATTACATCCGAGGTGATACTTTGGTGGCAGGGGCGGACCTAGGCAATACACTGGGGGTGCAAGTGCACCCACTTCCCCATATACAAGAAAATTTATCATTTTTTATAATTATATGCACATTTTGTAAATATTTTTATACGGGGTGCACTCATGAGTCATGTAGCTTGCTTAGTTCGGTGGGTAAAATGCAAGATTTTAACTTGTGGTCTTGGGTACGAGTCCACCCGCTTTAAATAAATAGTTCCTGGGTCAGTCCGCCACTGCTTGGTGGTTTCAAACAACTTGCATAAAGGACCCAACTATTTCTATCAAGTAAGGAGATACACGGAAGCGGATTCAATTATGCAATATTACCACAACTTGTTGATTCATGGATTCCCTTGGATATAAAAAGCATCCTCTACCAACAATCTTGAATTAAAGGACCTCATAAGCGTGATCTAATACCCTAACTAGGAAAGCAATCAATGTTTCAGGGTCATCGTGCATGCACTGGTTAGAGACAAAAGGATTGCTGTGAAAGTTACACAAGAGTCTTACTCGATGTAGGCCATCTCTGCAGCATCACCTACTCGATTCGAATTCGAGTTCGAAGTAGCCTCGTGTATCCACCTGCTCTGTCTCTGCAAAAACAGAAATGTCAAGAAAGAGTTGCAATCCAATAAGAAGTAAGATTAAGGAAGGGATAGAAGCAAGATTACTTGTAACGGTAAGCCAGCTCTGTAAATAGTTTGTGAATGACATCATCTCCTCGCACAAAGGCAGCCGCACGCCTTGCAGCACAAAGAGAGCCCTGGCATGTATAGGAGGAGGTTTCGAAATGAAAAAGTTTGGAGCAAAATTACATTATGAAAATTAATCATTCAAATTGAAACAATCTTTAGCAAATATCGTCACATTATCCGCAACAAGTGAATCACAAGAGTGCATACCAGTGGATAATACTAACCTCCGTCCCAGCTCAATGTGCACATTCACTTGGTCAATTCAATCAAACTTTGATCATAATTTTATGAAAATGTTGATATTCATAAGCAATGAATATCAACAAGGGTTAATAAAACTAAATGCGCGGGAATTAAGAAAAAAGTGAATACAATAATGATAGTGGAGTATGTGCTAAAAGTAAAGTAGGAGAGAAAATGAGGGTAGAAAATAGTAAGTGGATTGTTGTTGTGAGTGGGCAAATGGGTCCCATTGAATAAAAAACCATTTTCAAAATTCTATTTTGGTTTAGTAACCTTTGTTATGGGAATCCCAAAATGGAAATAAGTAACTTTTATTATCGGACTAAGGGAGTATATTCAATGAGTTCAACCGATAGAAAGCAAAACAAAGCAGTATCATAGAACTCATTGAACCAGGATGGAGTCTAATTCTCTAAAGATCCACATTCAAACATCCATAGAACTGAGATCTTTTATACTATAAAACATTATACAATTACTACTAATATTAGACATACGCACTAATTCCTTGGCTCCAGGAAGACTGAATATAACAAAATTACCCCATGCTATCAGCAACCAGTTGCCCGAAGTCTTTTGTCCAACTGTATGAAATCTACCTCTTATTTTTCGACTATATCTAAGTGAGAGAAAAGGCAACCCTCATGGTTGCCAGCTGATCTAGAAGAAATCCATCCTCCCGACCCACCTCATAACTTTCCCAATCCTTAACTATCACAAAATGCAGTAGGTTCCACCACTAGAAATGCTGCATCCCGGTTACGATCATCATGAACCTCAGCCCTTCCCACTCAACTGTGAATCAAGAAAACAGTCTTGGGTGTGACTCAGGATTAGACACATCAGATATCCAAGCTGTCTGGAAAAACTTCTTCAAATTCTGTGTACTCATTGGAATTATTCACATTGTGAATAATTCTTGCCCACCAAGTCACCAACATCAAAAAGCGCCGAACCTCTCCATTCAGCCTCAAAAAGCTACTATCTAAATCTAAAATGCGTTGCACATAAAATTTAAGCAACCATATTTCAAAAACATCTCTCACAGCTCGAAACCAAAACTATGCTTAAACTTCAGAGGGCCTAGACTATAGGTAATGCACTAACCCTGCCCATAATTCTGCATCTGAACTCTCCGTCCAGCATTGTGTCCCATGTGCATCCTCAATCTCACAGCCCAAATCTGACATGTTTCCAAGTTGTCAAAAGGTAGTCAGATTTCACCCAACCCGTTTTGGTTTCTGAAGTAAAATAAAGCGTTACCAGAGATTTGGTCTACTTGTTGTCCAGCAACAACATAGTCAATGGGTTTCACTTGTAACAATTATCTTATCCTGCTTTGATCAGTCACAAGGACGCCCCTCCGCTCTCTCCTGCCTTCACATTGCATTACGTAATAAAGAAAGAGATAGAAATCTCACACATTGGAAACACTCTCCATTCAGTGGTAATCAGTCGGAATTACAACTTAGTGTTATTTTTTATTCAAGAAAAGGGGTTCGAAAAATTCTTGTGAATTCAAAGGTAATCCCTCTGTCCCGGAATAAATGTCCTACTTTCCATTTTCGTTTGTCCCAAAATAAATGTCACCTAACTAAAACTAGGGTATGAAGTTTGGTGATTTTCCTATACTATCCATTCTAATAGGCACAAGCATTGCAATGTCATAGGAGGTGTCACTCTACCCATAAGAATGGACTGGGGCAATCAAGGAAACACAACTAAAAGCTTAAAAACATTGACTTGTCAACTATGACATTTATTCGGGACAGAGAGAGTAATAAATTGCCAGCACTTAAAAGAGAGGGGGGGGGTTTCAAACCCCCATGCCTTGTATGTAGCTTAGCCACATCTTTTATGGAGTACACTAATCTAACCTGTTATAAGCCTACACTCCATGGTCTGAAAACATTTTGGATATATGTGCAAAAGTTCACCGCATCTGCGTTAAAAATTATGTTTGATAAATCATGTGTAAACTCTTTAGCAATTTTTGCATCATTCTTTTGTTATACTTATTGGAGTTTATTTAAACTGACAAAAAATATTAAGAGAGTGCAAGATGTCGTTTGAAAAGTCCTTTTATATAAAGCATAACTCATTCTTCAAGAATTAACATACAAGAAGACTGTAACAGAAGTTTGTCATCAAACAACAAAAATTTCCTCTACACTCACCTACACAATTTTGTAAGATTTCAATCACATTAGTTAGTGCAATCTCTCAGCACATTACCAATAGCCAATTCCATATGTAAACAAGATTTACTTTAACAACATTTACCGTACTAAGAGATCAAGTATATCATAACAATGTATCACATGAATTTGAGTTCGCTTACCTACATGTAAGGACAGCGTACATATACTTAAATAGTCAAATCAAACTCACGCCCTTAACACAACCAATATTAACTACATTCTCTAAAGTAGAATACCACCCTGAGATTGCATACGCGCTATCTTCCATTTTTATCACCCAAGATCAAATACACTAAGCTCTCACTTGATCACCCACAATAGAAGAATATGATTGAATTATTTGTCCAAACATGAAATTAAAATTAAAATGAACGAACATGTAATAAACATATAGCACCACATAATATAAATTAATTCTTGGAACTGAGCTTAAATCCAACTTAAAATTGGTAGAGCTCAAATAAGAACATAAGTTATGCCCACCTCTTTCCCAAGCTGTACCATGTTATCAGCAAGCCGCCGAACTTCTTTTGCCTACAGTGGAATACAAATG
>JAOWBW010003533.1:0-27211 GCA_026119855.1 Campanula takesimana | reverse complement strand
GAGAGACCATAATGCGTGTACTAACCTTTGTCGAATCGAAAAATTTCATAAATGGTGATTTTCACCATGAAAATTATCTCCGTTCGAGCCAATATTTTGGTATGTCATTCTTTAACATGTTCTATTTGATTAGTTTAGAAAGGATAAAATTTAATTTTTGGTGCTCGAGAGACCATAATGCGTGTACTAACCCTTTGCCGAATCGGAAAATTTCATAAATGGTGATTTTCACCATGAAAATTATCTCCGTTCGAGCCAATATTTTGGTAATCATTCCTTTAACATGTTCTATTTGATTAGTTGAGAAAGGATAAAATTTAATTTTTGGTGCTCGAGAGACCATAATGCGTGTACTAACCCCTTGCCGAATCGGAAAATTTCATAAATGGTGATTTTCACCATGAAAATATCTCCGTTCGAGCCAATATTTTGGTAATCATTCCTTTAACATGTTCTATTTGATTAGTTGATAAAGGATAAAATTTAATTTTGGTGCTCGAGAGACCATAATGCGTGTACTAACCCTTTGCCGAATCGGAAAATTTCATAAATGGTGATTTTCACCATGAAAATTATCTCCGTTCGAGCCAATATTTTGGTAAGTCATTCCTTAAAATGTTCTATTTGATTAGTGATAAAGGATAAAATTTAATTTTTGGTGCTCGAGAGACCATAATGCGTGTACTAACCCCTTTGCCGAATCGGAAAATTTCATAAATGGTGATTTTCACCATGAAAAATTATCTCCGTTCGAGCCAATATTTTGGTAATCATTCCTTTAACATGTTCTATTTGATTAGTTGATAAAGGATAAAATTTAATTTTGGTGCTCGAGAGACCATAATGCGTGTACTAACCCCTTGCCGAATCGGAAAATTTCATAAATGGTGATTTTCACCATGAAAATTATATCTCGTTCGAGCCAATATTTTGGTAAGTCATTCCTTTAACATGTTCTATTTGATTAGTTGATAAAGGATAAATTTAATTTTGGTGCTCGAGAGACCATAATGCGTGTACCCTTTGCGAATCGGAAAATTCATAAATGGTGATTTTCACCATGAAAAATTATCTCCGTTCGAGCCAATTTTTGGTAATTCATTCTTTAACATGTTCTATTTGATTAGTTGATAAAGGATAAAATTTAATTTTTGGTGCTCGAGAGACCATAATGCGTGTACTAACCCCTTTGCCGAATCGGAAAATTTCATAAATGGTGATTTTCACCATGAAAATTATCTCCGTTCGAGCCAATATTTTGGTAAGTCATTCCTTAAAATGTTCTATTTGATTAGTTGATAAAGGATAAAATTTAATTTTGGTGCTCGAGAGACCATAATGCGTGTACTAACCCCTTTGCCGAATCGGAAAATTTCATAAATGGTGATTTTCACCATGAAAATTATCTCCGTTCGAGCCAATATTTTGGTACGTCATTCCTTTAACATGTTCTATTTGATTAGTTGATAAAGGATAAAATTAATTTTTGGTGCTCGAGAGACCATAATGCGTGTACTAACCCCTTTGCCGAATCGAAAAATTTCATAAATGGTGATTTTCACCATGAAAATTATCTCCGTTCGAGCCAATATTTTGGTAATCATTCCTTTAACATGTTCTATTTGATTAGTTGAGAAAGGATAAAATTTAATTTTTGTGCTCGAGAGACCATAATGCGTGTACTAACCCTTTGCCGAATCGGAAAATTTCATAAATGGTGATTTTCACCATGAATATTATCTCGTTCGAGCCAATATTTTGGTAAATCATTCCTTTAACATGTTCTATTTGATTAGTTGATAAAGGATAAATTTAATTTTTGGTGCTCGAGAGACCATAATGCGTGTACTAACCCCTTTGCCGAATCGGAAAATTTCATAAATGGTGATTTTCACCATGAAAATTATCTCCGTTCGAGCCAATATTTTGGTACATCATCCTTTAACATGTTATTTTGATTATTTGAGAAAGGATAAATTTAATTTTTGGTGCTCGAGAGACCATAATGCGTGTACTAACCCCTTTGCCGAATCGAAAATTTCATAAATGGTGATTTTCACCATGAAAATATCTCTGTTCGATCCTATATTTTGGTAAGAAATTCCTTTAACTTATTTTATTTTATTAGTTGATAAAGGATAAAATTTAATTTTTGGTGCTCGAGAGACCATAATGCGTGTACTAACCCCTTTGCCGAATCGGAAAATTTCGTAAATGGTGATTTTTACCAGGAAAATTATCTCCGTTCGAGCCAATATTTTGGTAAATCATTCCTTTAACATGTTCTATTTTAATAATTGATAAAGGATAAAATTTAATTTTTGGTGCTCGAGAGACCATAATGCGTGTACTAACCCCTTTGCCGAATCGAAAATTTCATAAATGGTGATTTTCACCATGAAAATCATCTCCGTTCGAGCCAATATTTTGTAAGTCATTCCTTAACATGTTCTATTTGATTAGTTGAGAAAGGATAAAATTTAATTTTGGTGCTCGAGAGACCATAATGCGTGTACTAACCCCTTTGCCGAATCGGAAAAATTTCATAAATGGTGATTTTCACCATGAAAATCATCTCCGTTCGAGCCAATATTTTGGTACGTCATTCCTTTAACATGTTATATTTTATTAGTTGATAAAGTGTAAAATTTAATTTTTGGTGCTCGAGAGACCTTAATGCGTGTACGAACCCCTTTGCCAAATCGGAAAATTTCATAAATGGTGATTTTCACCATGAAAATTATCTCGTTCGAGCCAATATTTTGGTACATCATTCCTTGAACATGTTCTATTTGATTAATTGATAAAGGATAAAATTTAGTTTTTGGTGCTCGAGAGACCATAATTCGTGTACTTTGCCGAATCAGAAAATTTTATAAATGGTGATTTTCACCATGAACATTATCTCTGTTCGAGCCAATATTTGGTACGTCATTCCTTTAACATGTTCTATTTTATTAGTTGATAAAGGATAAAATTTAATTTTTGGTGCTCGAGAGACCATAATGCGTGTACTAACCCTTTGCCGAATCGGAAAATTTCATAAATGGTGATTTTCACCATGAAAATTATCTCCGTTCGAGCCAATATTTTGGTATATCATTCCTTTAACATGTTCTATTTGATTAGTTGATAAAGGATAAAATTAATTTTTGGTGCTCGAGAGACCATAATGCGTGTACTAACCCATTTGCCGAATGGAAAATTTCATAAATGGTGATTTTCACCAAATATCTCCGTTCGAGCCAATATTTTGGTAATTCATTCTTTTAACATGTTCTATTTTATTAGTTGATAAAGGATAAAATTTAATTTTTGGTGCTCGAGAGACCATAATGCGTGTACTAACCCCTTGCCGAATCGAAAATTTCATAAATGGTGATTTTCACCATGAAAATTATCTCCGTTCGAGCCAATATTTTGGTACATCATTCCTTTAACATGTTCTATTTGATTAGTTGATAAAGGATAAAATTTAATTTTTGGTGCTCGAGAGACCATAATATGGTACTAACCCCTTTGCCGAATCGGAAAATTTCATAAATGGTGATTTTCACCATGAAACTATCTCCGTTCGAACCAGTTTTTTGGTAATTCATTCCTTTAACATGTTCTATTTGATTAGTTGATAAAGGATAAAATTTAATTTTTGGTGCTCGAGAGACCATATTGCGTGTACTAACCCCTTTGCCGAATCGGAAAATTTCGTAAATGGTGATTTTTACCAGGACAATTATCTCCGTTCGAGCCAATATTTTGGTAAATCATTCCTTTACCATGTTCTATTTTAATAATTTTTAAAGGATAAAATTTAATTTTTGGTGCTCGAGAGACCATAATGCGTGTACTAACACCTTTGCCGAATCGAAAAATTTCATAAATGGTGATTTTCACCATGAAAATCATCTCCGTTCGAGCCAATATTTTGGTAAGTCATTCCTTTAACATGTTCTATTTGATTTTTGAGAAAGGATAAAATTTAATTTTGGTGCTCGAGAGACCATAATGCGTGTACACCCCTTGCCGAATCGGAAAATTTCATAAATGGTGATTTTCACCATGAAAATTATCTCCGTTCGAGCCAATATTTTGGTACGTCATTCCTTTAACATGTTCTATTTGATTAGTTGATAAAGGATAAAATTTAATTTTTGGTGCTCGAGAGACCATAATGCGTGTACTAACCCTTTGCCGAATCGGAAAATTTCATAAATGGTGATTTTCACCATGAAAATTATCTCCGTTCGAGCAAATATTTTGGTACATCATTCCTTTAACATGTTATATTTGATTAGTTGATAAAGGATAAAATTAATTTTTGGTGCTCGAGAGACCATAATGCGTGTACTAACTAACCCTTTGCCGAATCGGAAAATTTCATAAATGGTGATTTTCACCATGAAAATTATCTCTGTTCGAGCCAATATTTTGGTACATCATTCCTTTAACATGTTCTATTTATTAGTTGATAAAGGATAAAATTTAATTTTTGGTGCTCGAGAGACCATAATGCGTGTACTAACCCCTTGCCGAATCGGAAAATTTCATAAATGGTGATTTTCACCATGAAAATTATCTCCGTTCGAGCCAATATTTTGGTATCATTCCTTTAACATGTTCTATTTGATTAGTTGATAAAGGATAAAATTTAATTTTTGGTGCTCGAGAGACCATAATGCGTGTACTAACCCCTTTTGCCGAATCGGAAAATTTCATAAATGGTGATTTTCACCAATCTCTGTTCGAATCAATTTTGGTAATTCATTCCTTTAACATGTTCTATTTATTAGTTGAGAAAGGATAAAATTTAATTTTTGGTGCTCGAGAGACCATAATGCGTGTACTAACCCCTTTGCCGAATCGTAAAATTTCATAAATGGTGATTTTCACCATAAAAATTATCTCCGTTCGAGCCAATATTTTGGTAATTCATTCCTTAACATGTTATATTTGATTAGTTTATAAATGATAAAAATTTAATTTTTGATGCTCGAGAGACCATAATGCGTGTAATAACCCTTTGTCGAATCGGAAAATTTCATAAATAGTGATTTTCACCATGTAAATTATCTCTTTCGAGCCAATATTTTGGTAAGTCATTCCTTTAACATGTTCTATTTGATTAGTTGAGAAATGATAAAATTTAGTGTTTGGTGCTCGAGAAACCATAATGCGTGTACTAACCTCTTTGCCGAATCGGAGAATTTCATAATTGGTGATTTTCACCATGAAAATTTTCTCCGTTCAAGCCTATATTTTGGTACATAATTCCTTTAAAATGTTCTATTTGATTAGTTGAAAAGGATAAATTTAATTTTTGGTGCTCGAGAGACCATAATGCGTGTACTAACCCCCTTTACCGAATCGGAAAATTTCATAAATGGTGATTTTCACCATGAAAACTATCTCCGTTCGAGCCAATATTTTGGTATTCATTCCTTTAACATGTTCTATTTGATTATTTGAGAAAGGATAAAATTATTTTTGGTGCTCGAGAGACCATAATGCGTGTACTAACACCTTTCTCGAATCGTAAAATTTCATAAATGGTGATTTTCACCATGAAAATCATCTCCATTCGAGCCAATATTTTGGTAAATAATTCCTTTAACATGTTCTATTTGGTTAGTTGAGAAAGGATAAATTTAATTTTTGGTGCTCGAGAGACCATAATGCGTGTACTAACCCCTTTGCCGAATCGGAAAATTTCATAAATGGTGATTTTCACCATGAAACTATCTCCGTTCGAACCAGTTTTTTGGTAATTCATTCCTTTAACATTTTCTATTTGATTAGATGATAAAGGATAAAATTTAATTTTTGGTGCTCGAGAGACCATAATGCGTGTACTAACCCTTTGCCGAATCGGAAATATTTCATAAATGGTGATTTTCACCATGAAAATTATCTCCGTTCGAGCAAATATTTGGTAATTCATTCCTTTAACATGTTCTATTTGATTAGTTGATAAAGGATAAAATTTAATTTTGGTGCTCGAGAGACCATAATGTGTGTACCCCTTTGCCGAATCGAAAAAAATTCATAAATGTTGATTTTCACCATAAAAATCATCTTCGTTCGAGCCAATATTTTGGTAACTCATTCCTTTAACATGTTATATTTGGTTAGTTGAGAAAGGATAAAATTTAATTTTTGGTGCTCGAGAGACCATAAGACGTGTACTAACCCCTTTGCCGAATTTGAAAATTTCATAAATGGTGATTTTCACCATGAAAACTATCTCCGTTTGAACCAATTATTTGGTAATTCATTCCTTTAACATGTTCTATTTGATTATTTGAAAAAGGATAAATTTTAATTTTTGGTGCTCGAGAGACCATAATGCGTGTACTACCCCCTTTTGCCGAATTGGAAAATTTCATAAATGGTGATTTTCACCATGAAAACTATCTCCGTTCGAACCAATTTTTTGGTAATTTATTCCTTTAACATGTTATATTTGATTACTTGATAAAGGATAAAATTAAATTTTTGGTGTTCTAGAGACCATAATGCGTGTACTAACCCTTTGTTGAATCGGAAAATTTCTTAAATGGTGATTTTCACCATGAATATTATCTACGTTCGAGCCAATATTTTGGTACATCATTCCTTTAACATTTTCTATTTGATTAGTTGATAAAGGATAAAATTTAATTTTTGGTGCTCGAGAGACCATAATGCGTGTACTAACCCTTTGCCGAATCGGAAAATTTCATAAATGGTGATTTTCACCATGAAAATTATTCCGTTCGAGCCAATATTTTTTTACATCATTCCTTTAAAATTTTCTATTTTATTATTTGATAAAGGATTAAATTTTAATTTTGGTGCTCGAGAGACCATAATCCGTGTACTAACCCCTTTGCCGAATCGGAAAATTTCATAAATAGTAATTTTCACAATGAAAATTATCTCCGTTCGAGCCAATATTTTGGTACGTCATTCTTTTAACAAGTTATATTTTATTAGTGAATAAAAGATAAAATTTAAGTTTTGGTACTCGAGATACCATAATGCGTGTACTTAACCCTTTTGCCGAATCGGAAAATTTCATAAATGGTGGTTTTCACCATGAAAATTATCTCCGTTTGAGCCAATATTTTGGTACATCATTCCTTTAACATGTTCTATTTGATTAGTTGATAAAGGATAAAATTTAATTTTTGGTGCTCGAGAGACCATAATGCGTGTACTAACCCTTTGCCGAATCGGAAAATTTCATAAATGGTGATTTTCACCATGAAAATTATCTCCGTTCGAGCCAATATTTTTTTGTAATTCATTCCTTTAACATGTTCTATTATATTAGTTGAGAAAGGATAAAATTTAATTTTTGGTGCTCGAGAGACCATAATGCGTGTACTAACCCCTTTGCTGAATTGGAAAATTTCATAAATGGTGATTTTCACCATGAAAATTATCTCCGTTGAGCCAATATTTTGGTACATCATTCCTTTAACATGTTCTATTTGATTAGTGTATAAAGGATAAAATTTAATTTTTGGTGCTCGAGAGACCATAATGCGTGTACTAACACCTTTGCCGAATCGGAAAATTTCATAAATGGTTTTTCACCATGAAAATTATCTCCGTTCGAGCCAATATTTTGGTAATTCATTCCTTTAACATGTTCTATTGATTATTTGAGAAAGGATAAAATTTAATTTTGGTGCTCGAGAGACCATAATGCGTGTACTAACCCCTTTGCCGAATCGGAAAATTTCATAAATGGTGATTTTCACCATGAAAATTATCTCGTTCGAGCCAATATTTTGGTACATCATTCCTTTAACATGTTCTATTTGATTAGTGTATAAAGGATAAAATTTAATTTTTGGTGCTCGAGAGACCATAATGCGTAAACTAACCCCTTTGCCGAATCGGAAAATTTCATAAATGGTGATTTTCACCATGAAAATTATCTCCGTTCGAGCCAATATTTTTGTAATTCATTACTTTAACATGTTCTATTTGATTAGTTGAGAAAGGATAAAATTTAATTTTTGGTGCTCGAGAGACCATAATGCGTGTACTAACCCCTTTGCTGAATCGGAAAATTTCATAAATGGTGATTTTCACCATGAACATTATCTCTGTTCGAGCCAATATTTTGGTACATCATTCCTTGAACATGTTCTATTTTATTAGTGTATAAAGGATAAAATTTAATTTTTGGTGCTCGAGAGACCATAATGCGTAAACTAACCCCTTTGCTGAATCGGAAAATTTCATAAATGGTTATTTTCACCATGAATATTATCTCCGTTCTAGCCAATATTTTGGTACATCATTCCTTTAACATGTTCTATTTGATTAGTTGATAAAGGATAAATTTAATTTTTGGTGCTCGAGAGACCATAATGCGTGTACTAACCCCTTTGCCGAATCGGAAAATTTCATAAATGGGATTTTCACCACGAAAATTATTTCCGTTCGAGACAATATTTTGTTACATCATTCCTTTAACATGGTATATTTGAGAAAGGATAAAATATAAATTTTGGTGCTCGAGAGACCATAATCCGTGTACTAACCCCTTTGCCGAATCGGAAAATTTCGTAAATGGTGATTTTCACCATGAAAATTATCTCCGTTCGAGCCAATATTTTGGTACGTAATCACTTTAACATGTTCTATTTTATTAGTTGATAAAGGATAAAATTTAAGTTTTGGTACTCAAGAGACCATAATGCGTGTACTAACTAACCCTTTGCCAAATTGGAAAATTTCATAAATGGTGATTTTCACCATGAAAATTATCTCCGTTCGAGCCAATATTTTGGTACATAATTTCTTTAACATGTTCTATTTCATTTATTGAGAAAGGATAAAATTTAATTTTTGGTGTTCGAGAGACCATAATCCGTGTACTAAGCCCTTTGCCGAATCGGAAATTTCATAAATGGTGATTTTCACCATGAAATTATCTCCGTTCGAGCCAATATTTGGTACATCATTCCTTTAACATGTTCTATTTGATTAGTTGATAAAGGATAAAATTTAATTTTGGTGCTCGAGAGACCATAATGCGTGTACTAACCCCTTTGCCGAATCGGAAAATTCATAAATGGTTTTTTCACCATGAAAATATCTCCGTTCGAGCCAATATTTTGGTAAGTCATTCCTTTAACATGTTCTATTTGATTAATGAGAAAGGATAAAATTTAATTTTTGGTGCTCGAGAGACCATAATCCGTGTACTAACCCTTTGCCGAATCGGAAATTTCATAAATGGTGATTTTCACCATGAAAATTATCTCCGTTCGAGCCAATATTTTGGTACATCATTCCTTTAACATGTTCTATTTGATTAGTGTATAAAGGATAAAAATTTCTAAAGGGTGATTTTCACCATGAAAATCATCTCCGTGCCCCAAAAAAGTTCGAGCCAATATTTTGGTAAGTCATTCCTTTAACATGTTCTATTTGATTAGTTGAGAAAGGATAAAATTTATTTTTGGTGCTCGAGAGACCATAATGCGTGTACTAACCCCTTTGCCGATTCGAAAAACTTCATAAATTGTGATTTTCACCATGAAAATTATCTCTGTTCGAGCCAATATTTTGGTAAGTCATTCCTTTACATTTTCTATTTGATTAGTTGAGAAAGGATAAAATTATTTTTTTGGTGCTCGAGAGACCATAATGCGTGTACTAACCCCTTTGCCGAATCGGAAAATTTCATAAATGGTGATTTTCACCATGAAAATTATCTCCGTTCGAGCCAATATTTGGTACATCATTCCTTTAACATGTTCTATTTGATTAGTTGAAAAGGATAAAATTTAATTTTTGGTGCTCGAGAGACCATATTGCGTGTACTACCCCTTTGTCGAAATCGAAAAATTTCATAAATGGGGATTTTCACCATGAAAATCATCTCCGTTCGAGCCAATATTTTGGTAAGTCATTCCTTTAACATGTTATATTTGATTAGTTGAGAAAGGATAAAATTTAATTTTTGGTGCTCGAGAGACCATAATGCGTGTACTACCCCTTTGCCGAAATCAAAAACTTTCATAAGTGGTGATTTTCACCTTGAAATTCTTCTCCGTTCGAGCCATATTTTGGTAAGTAATTCCTTTAACATGTTTTATTTGATTAATTGATAAAGGATAAAATTTAATTTTTTGGTGCTCGAGAGACCATAATGCGTGTGTACCCTTTGCCGAATGGGAAAATTTCATAAATGGTGATTTTCACCATGAAATAATATTCCGTTCGAGCCAATATTTTGGTACATAATTTCTTTAACATGTTCTATTTGATTAGTTGATAAAGGATAAAATTTAATTTTGGTGCTCGAGAGACCATAATGCGTGTACTACCCCTTTGTCGAAATCGAAAAATTTCATAAATGGTGATTTTCACCATGAAAATTATCTCCGTTCGAGCCAATATTTTGGTAAGTCATTCCTTTAACATGTTCTATTTGATTAGTTGATAAAGGATAAAATTTAATTTTGGTGCTCGAGAGACCATAATGCGTGTACTAACCCCTTTGCCGAATCGAAAAATTTCATAAATGGGGATTTTCACCATGAAAATCATCTCCGTTCGAGCCAATATTTTGGTAAGTCATTCCTTTAAAATGTTATATTTGATTAGTTTAGAAAGGATAAATTTTAATTTTTGGTGCTCGAGAGACCATAATGCGTGTACGAACCCCTTTGCTAAATCAGAAAATTTCATAAATCGTGATTTTACCATGAAAATAATCTCCGTTCGAGCCAATATTTTTGTACATCATTCCATTAACATGTTCTATTTGATTAGCTGATAAAGGATAAAATTTAATTTTTGGTGCTCGAAAGGCCATAATGCGTGTATGCTCGAATCGGACAATTTCATAAATGGTGATTTTCACCATGAAAATTATCTCCGTTCGAGCCAATATTTTGGTAAGTCATTCTTTAACATGTTCTATTTGATTAGTTGATAAAGGATAAAATTTAATTTTTGGTGCTCGAGAGACCATAATGCGTGTACTAACCCCTTTGCCGAATCGGAAAATTTCATACGGAAAATTCCATAAATGGTGATTTTCACCATGACAATTATCTCCGTTCGAGCCAATATTTTGGTACATAATTTATTTAACATGTTATATTTGATTAGTTGATAAAGGATAAAATTTAATTTTTGGTGCTCGAGAGACCATAATGCGTGTACTAACCCCTTTGCCGAATCGGAAAATTTCATAAATGGTGATTTTCACCATGAAAATTATCTCCGTTCGAGCCAATATTTTGGTAAGTCATTCCTTTAACATGTTATATTTGATTAGTTGAGAAAGGATAAAATTTAATTTTTGGTGCTCGAGAGACCATAATGCGTGTACTAACCCCTTTGCCGAATCGGAAAATTTCATAAATGGTGATTTTCACCATGAAAATAATCTCCGTTCGAGCCAATATTTTGGTACGTCATTCCTTTAACATGTTCTATTTGATTAGTTGATAAAGGATAAAATTAATTTTGGTGCTCGAGAGACCATAATGCGTGTACCCTTTCGAATCGGAAAATTTCATAAATGGTGATTTTCACCATGAAAATCATCTCCGTTTGAGCCAATATTTTGGTAATCATTCCTTTAACATGTTCTATTTGATTAGTTGAGAAAGGATAAATTTAATTTTTGGTGCTCGAGAGACCATAATGCGTGTACTAACCCCTTTGCCGAATCGGAAAATTTCATAAATGGTGATTTTCACCATGAAAATTATCTCCGTTTGAGCCAATATTTTGGTAATTCATTCCTTTAAAATGTTCTATTTGATTAGTTGAGAAAGGATAAAATTTAATTTTGGTGCTCGAGAGACCATAATGCGTGTACTAACCCCTTTCCGAATCGAAAATTTCATAAATGGTGATTTTCACCATGAAAATTATCTCCGTTCGAGCCAATATTTTGGTAACGCATTCCTTTAACATGTTCTATTTGATTAGTTGAGAAAGGATAAATTTAATTTTTGGTGCTCGAGAGACCATAATGCGTGTACTAACCCCTTTGCCGAATCGGAAAATTTCATAAATGGTGATTTTCACCATGAAAATTATCTCCGTTCGAGCCAATATTTTGGTAATCATTCCTTTAACATGTTCTATTTGATTAGTTGATAAAGGATAAAATTTAATTTTTGGTGCTCGAGAGACCATAATGCGTGTACTAACCCTTTGCCGAATCGGAAAATTTCATAAATGGTGATTTTCACCATGAAAATTATCTCCGTTCGAGCCAATATTTTGGTAACATCATTCCTTTAACATGTTTATTTATTAGTTGATAAAGGATAAAATTTAATTTTTGGTGCTCGAGAGACCATAATGCGTGTACTAACCCCTTTGCCGAATCGGAAAATTTCATAAATGGTGATTTTCACCATGAAAATTATCTCCGTTCGAGCCAATATTTTGGTACATCATTCCTTTAACATGTTCTATTTGATTAGTTGATAAAGGATAAAATTTAATTTTTGGTGCTCGAGAGACCATAATGCGTGTACTAACCCCTTTGCCGAATCGGAAAATTTCATAAATGGTGATTTTCACCATGAAAATATCTCCGTTCGAGCCAATATTTTGGTACATCATTCCTTTAACATGTTCTATTTGATTAGTTGATAAAGGATAAAATTTAATTTTTGGTGCTCGAGAGACCATAATGCGTGTACTACCCCTTTGCCGAATCGGAAAATTTCATAAATGGTGATTTTCACCATGAAAATTATCTCCGTTCGAGCCAATATTTTGGTAATCATTCCTTTAACATGTTCTATTTGATTAGTTGATAAAGGATAAAATTTAATTTTTGTGCTCGAGAGACCATAATGCGTGTACTAACCCTTTGCCGAATCGAAAAATTTCATAAATGGTGATTTTCACCATGAAAATTATCTCCGTTCGAGCCAATATTTTGGTAAGTCATTCCTTTAACATGTTTATATTTATTAGTTGAGAAAGGATAAAATTTAATTTTTGGTGCTCGAGAGACCATAATGCGTGTACTAACCCCTTTGCCGAATCGGAAAATTTCATAAATGGTGATTTTCACCATGACAATTATCTCCGTTCGAGCCAATATTTTGGTAACTCATTCCTTTAACATGTTCTATTTATTAGTTGATAAAGGATAAAATTTAATTTTGGTGCTCGAGAGACCATAATGCGTGTACTAACCCCTTTGCCGAATCGGAAAATTTCATAAATGGTGATTTTCACCATGAAAATTATCTCCGTTCGAGCCAATATTTTGGTACATCATTCCTTAACATGTTTATTTGATTAGTTGATAAAGGATAAAATTTAATTTTTGGTGCTCGAGAGACCATAATGCGTGTACTAACCCTTTGCCGAATCGGAAAATTTCATAAATGGTGATTTTCACCATGAAAATTATCTCCGTTCGAGCCAATATTTTTGTAAGTCATTCCTTTAACATGTTCTATTTGATTAGTTGATAAAGGATAAAATTTAATTTTTGGTGCTCGAGAGACCATAATGCGTGTACTAACCCCTTTGCCGAATCGGAAAATTTCATAATGGTGATTTTCACCATGAAAATTATCTCCGTTCGAGCCAATATTTTGGTACGTCATTCCTTTAACATGTTCTATTTGATTAGTTGAAAAGGATAAAATTTAATTTTTGGTGCTCGAGAGACCATAATGCGTGTACTAACCCCTTTGCCGAATCGGAAAATTTCATAAATGGTGATTTTCACCATGAAAATTATCTCCGTTCGAGCCAATATTTTGTTACATCATTCCTTTAACATGTTCTATTTGATTAGTTGATAAAGGATAAAATTTAATTTTTGGTGCTCGAGAGACCATAATGCGTGTACTAACCCCTTTGCCGAATCGGAAAATTCATAAATGGTGATTTTCACCATGAAAATTATCTCCGTTCGAGCCAATATTTTGGTACGTCATTCCTTTAACATGTTCTATTTTATTTGTTGATAAAGGATAAAATTTAATTTTTGGTGCTCGAGAGACCATAATGCGTGTACTAACCCCTTTGCCGAATCGGAAAATTTCATAAATGGTGATTTTCACCATGAAAATTATCTCCGTTCGAGCCAATATTTTGGTACATCATTATTAACATGTTCTATTTGATTAGTTTATAAAGGATAAATTTAAATTTTGGTGCTCGAGAGACCATAATGCGTGTACTAAACCCTTTGCCGAATCGGAAAATTTCATAAATGGTGATTTTCACCATGAAAATTATCTCCGTTCGAGCCAATATTTTGGTAGATTCCTTTAACATGTTCTATTTGATTAGTTGAGAAAGGATAAAATTTAATTTTTGGTGCTCGAGAGACCATAATGCGTGTACTTACCCTTTGCCGAATCGGAAAATTTCATAAATGGTGATTTTCACCATGAAAATTATCTCCGTTCGAGCCAATATTTTGGTACATCATTCCTTAACATGTTCTATTTGATTAGTTGATAAAGGATAAAATTTAATTTTTGGTGCTCGAGAGACCATAATGCGTGTACTACCCCTTTGCCGAATCGGAAAATTTCATAAATGGTGATTTTCACCATGAAAATTATCTCCGTTCGAGCCAATATTTTGTTACATCATTCCTTTAACATGTTCTATTTTATTAGTTGATAAAGGATAAAATTTAATTTTTGGTGCTCGAGAGACCATAATGCGTGTACTAACCCCTTTGCCGAATCGGAAAATTTCATAAATGGTGATTTTCACCATGAAAATTATCTCCGTTCGAGCCAATATTTTGGTACGTCATTACTTTAACATGTTCTATTTATTAGTTATAAAGGATAAAATTTAATTTTTGGTGCTCGAGAGACCATAATGCGTGTACTACCCCTTTGCCGAATCGGAAAATTTCATAAATGGTGATTTTCACCATGAAAATTATCTCCGTTCGAGCCAATATTTTGTTACATCATTCCTTTAACATGTTCTATTTTATTAGTTGATAAAGGATAAAATTTAAATTTTGGTGCTCGAGAGACCATAATGCGTGTACTAACCCCTTTGCCGAATCGGAAAATTTCATAAATGGTGATTTTCACCATGAAAATTATCTCCGTTCGAGCCAATATTTTGGTACGTCATTACTTTAACATGTTCTATTTATTAGTTGATAAAGGATAAAATTTAATTTTTTGGTGCTCGAGAGACCATAATGCGTGTACTAACCCCTTTGCCGAATCGGAAAATTTCATAAATGGTGATTTTCACCATAAAATTATCTCCGTTCGAGCCAATATTTTGGTACATCATTCCTTGAACATGTTCTATTTTATTAGTTTATAAAGGATAAAATTTAATTTTGGTGCTCGAGAGACCATAATGCGTGTACTACCCCTTTGCCGAATCGGAAAATTTCATAAGTGGTGATTTTCACCATGAAAATTATTCCGTTCGAGCCAATATTTTGGTAACATCATTCCTTTAACATGTTCTATTTGATTATTTGATAAAGGATAAAATTTAATTTTTGGTGCTCGAGAGACCATAATGCGTGTACTAACCCCTTTGCCGAATCGAAAAATTTCATAAATGGTATTTTACCATGAAAATTATCTCCGTTCGAGCCAATATTTTGGTAGATCATTCCTTAACATGTTCTATTTATTAGTTATAAAGGATAAATTTAATTTTTGGTGCTCGAGAGACCATAATGCGTGTACTACCCCTTTGCCGAATCGGAAAATTTCATAAATGGTGATTTTCACCATGAAAATTATCTCCGTTCGAGCCAATATTTTGGTACATCATTCCTTTAACATGTTCTATTTTTTAGTTGATAAAGGATAAAATTTAATTTTGGTGCTCGAGAGACCATAATGCGTGTAGTTAACCCTTTTGCCGAATCGGAAATTTCATAAATGGTGATTTTCACCATGAAAATTATCTCCGTTCGAGCCAATATTTTGGTACATCATTCCTTTAACATGTTCTATTTGATTAGTTGATAAAGGATAAAATTTAATTTTGGTGCTCGAGAGACCATAATGCGTGTACTAACCCCTTTGCCGAATCGGAAAATTTCATAAATGGTGATTTTCACCATGAAAATTATCTCCGTTCGAGCCAATATTTTGGTAACTCATTTCCTTTAACATGTTCTATTTTATTAGTTGATAAAGGATAAAATTTAATTTTGGTGCTCGAGAGACCATAATGCGTGTACTAACCCTTTGCCGAATAGAAATTTCATAAATGGTGATTTTCACCATGAAAATTATCTCCGTTCGAGCCAATATTTTGGTACATCATTCCTTTAACATGATCTATTTAATTAGTTTATATAAGATAAAATTTAATTTTTGGTGCTCGAGAGACCATAATGCGTGTACTAACCCCCCTTTGCCGAATCAGAAAATTTCATAAATGGTGATTTTCACCATGAAAATTATCTCCGTTCGAGCCAATATTTTGGTACATCATTCCTTTAACATGTTCTATTTGATTAGTTGATAAAGGATAACATTTAAATTTTGGTGCTCGAGAGACCATAATGCGTGTACACCCCTTTGCCGAATCGGAAAATTTCATAAATGGTGATTTTCACCATGAAAATTATCTCCGTTCGAGCCAATATTTTGTTACATCATTCCTTTAACATGTTCTATTTTATTATTGAGAAAGGATAAAATTTAAATTTTGGTGCTCGAGAGACCATAATGCGTGTACTAACCCCTTTGCCGAATCGGAAAATTTCATAAATGGTGATTTTCACCATGAAAATTATCTCCGTTCGAGCCAATATTTTGGTACATCATTCCTTTAACATGTTATATTTGATTAGTTGATAAAGGATAAAATTTAATTTTGGTGCTCGAGAGACCATAATGCGTGTACTAACCCCTTTGCCGAATCGGAAAATTTCATAAATGGTGATTTTCACCATGAAAATTATCTCCGTTCGAGCCAATATTTTGGTACATCATTCCTTTAACATGTTCTATTTTGATTAGTTGATAAAGGATAAAATTTAATTTTTGGTGCTCGAGAGACCATAATGCGTGTACTAACCCCTTTGCCGAATCGGAAAATTTCATAAATGGTGATTTTCACCATGAAAATTATCTCCGTTCGAGCCAATATTTTTGTAACTCATTCCTTTAACATGTTCTATTTTATTAGTTGATAATGGATAAAATTTAAATTTTGGTGCTCGAGAGACCATAATATGCGTGTACTAACCCTTTTGCCGAATCGAAAATTTCATAAATGGTGATTTTCACCATGAAAATCATCTCCGTTCGAGCCAATATTTTGGTATGTAATTCCTTTAACATGTTCTATTTGATTAGTTGAGAAAGGATAAAATTTAATTTTGGTGCTCGAGAGACCATAATGCGTGTACTAACCCTTTGCCGAATCGGAAAATTTCATAAATGGTGATTTTCACCATGACAATTATCTCCGTTCGAGCCAATATTTTGGTACATCATTCCTTTAACATGTTCTATTTGATTAGTTGATAAAGGATAAATTTTATTTTTGGTGCTCGAGAGACCATAATGCGTGTACTAACCCCTTTGCCGAATCGAAAAATTTCATAAATGGTGATTTTCACCATGAAAATTATCTCCGTTCGAGCCAATATTTTGTTACATCATTCCTTAAACATGTTATATTTGATTAGTTTAGAAAGGATAAAATTTAATTTTTGGTGCTCGAGAGACCATAATGCGTGTACTAACCCCTTTGCGAATCAGAAAATTTCATAAATGGTGATTTTCACCATGAAAATTATCTCCGTTCGAGCCAATATTTTGGTAATCATTCCTTTAACATGTTCTTTTTTATTAGATTAAAGGATAAAATTTAATTTTTGGTGCTCGAGAGACCATAATGCGTGTACTAACCCCTTTGCGAATCGGAAAATTTCATAAATGGTGATTTTCACCATGAAAATTATTTCCGTTCGAGCCAATATTTTGTAATCATTCCTTAACATGTTCTATTTGATTAGTTGATAAGGATAAAATTTAATTTTGGTGCTCGAGAGACCATAATCCGGGTACTAACCCTTTGCCGAATCGGAAAATTTCATAAATGGTGATTTTCACCATGAAAATCATCTCCGTTCGAGCCAATATTTTGGTATGTCATTCCTTTAACATGTTCTATTTGATTAGTTGAGAAAGGATAAAATTTAATTTTTGGTGCTCGAGAGACCATAATGCGTTTACTAACCCCTTTGCCGAATCGGAAAATTTCATAAATGGTGATTTTCACCATGAAAATTTCTCCGTTCGAGCCAATATTTTGGTACATCATTCTTTTAACATTTTATATTTGATTAGTTGAGAAAGGATAAAATTTAATTTTTGGTGCTCGAGAGACCATAATGCGTGTACTAACCCTTTGTCGAATCGGAAAATTTCATAAATGGTGATTTTCACCATGAAAATTATCTCCGTTCGAGCCAATATTTTGGTACATCATTACTTAACATGTTCTATTTATTAGTTGATAAAGGATAAAATTTAATTTTGGTGCTCGAGAGACCATAATGCGTGTACTAACCCCTTTGCCGAATCGGAAATTTCATAAATGGTGATTTTCACCATGAATATTATCTCCGTTCGAGCCAATATTTTGTTACATCATTCCTTTAACATGTTCTATTTGATTAGTTGATAAAGGATAAAATTTAATTTTTGGTGCTCGAGAGACCATAATGCGTGTACGAACCCCTTTGCTGAATCGGAAAATTTCATAAGTGGTGATTTTCACCATGAAAATTATCTCCGTTCGAGCCAATATTTTGGTAAACTTATTCCTTTAACATGTTCTATTTTATTATTTGATAAGGATAAAATTTAATTTTTGGTGCTCGAGAGACCATAATGCGTGTACTAACCCTTTGCCGAATCGGAAAATTTCATAAATGGTGATTTTCACCATGAAAATCATCTCCGTTCGAGCCAATATTTTGGTAACATTCCTTTAACATGTTCTATTTGATTAGTTGAGAAAGGATAAAATTTAATTTTTGGTGCTCGAGAGACCATAATGCGTGTACTTACCCTTTGCAGAATCGGAAAATTTCATAAATGGTGATTTCACCATGAAAATTATCTCCGTTCGAGCCAATATTTTGTACATCATTCCCTTTTTTTGTTTCCTTTTCCTTTTCCATGAAATGTTCTATTTGATTAGTTGATAAAGGATAAAATTTTATTTTTGGTGCTCGAGAGACCATAATGCGTGTACTAACCCCTTTGCCGAATCGAAAAATTTCATAAATGGTGATTTTCACCATGAAAATTATCTCCGTTCGAGCCAATATTTTGTTACATCATTCCTTTAACATGTTCTATTTGATTAGTTGAGAAAGGATAAAATTTAATTTTGGTGCTCGAGAGACCATAATGCGTGTACTAACCCTTTGCCGAATCGAAAAATTTCATAAATGGTGATTTTCACCATGAAAATATCTCCGTTCGAGCCAATATTTTGGTACATCATTCCTTTAACATGTTCTATTTATTAGTTATAAAGGATAAAATTTAATTTTTGGTGCTCGAGAGACCATAATGCGTGTACTAACCTTTGCCGAATCGGAAAATTTCATAAATGGTGATTTTCACCATGAAAATTATCTCCGTTCGAGCCAATATTTTGTACATCATTCCTTTAACATGTTCTATTTTATTAGTTGATAAAGGATAAAATTTAATTTTTGGTGCTCGAGAGACCATAATGCGTGTACTAACCCCTTTGCCGAATCGAAAAATTTCATAAATGGTGATTTTCACCATGAAAATTATCTCCGTTCGAGCCAATATTTTGGTAAGTCATTCTTTAACATGTTCTATTTGATTAGTTTAGAAAGGATAAAATTTATTTTTGGTGCTCGAGAGACCATAATGCGTGTACTAACCCCTTTGCCGAATCGAAAATTTCATAAATGGTGATTTTCACCATGAAAATTATCTCCGTTCGAGCCAATATTTTGGTACATCATTCCTTTAACATGTTATTTTTGATTAGTTGATAAAGGATAAAATTTAATTTTTGGTGCTCGAGAGACCATAATGCGTGTACTAACCCCTTTGCCGAATCGGAAAATTTCATAAATGGTGATTTTCACCATGAAAATATTCCGTTCGAGCCAATATTTTGGTACATCATTCCTTTAACATGTTCTATTTTATTAGTTGAGAAAGGATAAAATTTAATTTTTGGTGCTCGAGAGACCATAATGCGTGTACTAACCCCTTTGCCGAATCGGAAAATTTCATAAATGGTGATTTTCACCATGAAAATTATCTCCGTTCGAGCCAATATTTTGGTAGTCATTCTTTAACATGTTCTATTTATTATTTGATAAAGGATAAAATTTAATTTTGGTGCTCGAGAGACCATAATGCGTGTACTAACCCTTTGCCGAATCGGAAAATTTCATAAATGGTGATTTTCACCATGAAAATTATCTCCGTTCGAGCCAATATTTTGGTACATCATTCCTTTAACATGTTCTATTTTATTAGTTGATAAAGGATAAAATTTAATTTTGGTGCTCGAGAGACCATAATGCGTGTACTAACCCCTTTGCCGAATCGAAAAATTTCATAAATGGTGATTTTCACCATGAAAATTATCTCCGTTCGAGCCAATATTTTGTTACATATTCCTTTAACATGTTCTATTTGATTAGTTGATAAAGGATAAAATTTAATTTTTGGTGCTCGAGAGACCATAATGCGTGTACTAACCCCTTTGCCGAATCGAAAAAATTCATAAATGGTGATTTTCACCATGAAAATTATCTCCGTTCGAGCCAATATTTGGTACGTCATTCCTTTAACATGTTCTATTTTATTAGTTGATAAAGGATAAAATTTAATTTTGGTGCTCGAGAGACCATAATGCGTGTACTTACCCTTTGCCGAATCGGAAAATTTCATAAATGGTGATTTTCACCATGAAAATTATCTCCGTTCGAGCCAATATTTTGGTACATCATTCCTTTAACATGTTCTATTTTATTAGTTGATAAAGGATAAAATTTAATTTTTGGTGCTCGAGAGACCATAATGCGTGTACTAACCCTTTGCCGAATCGAAAAATTTCATAAATGGTGATTTTCACCATGAAAATTATCTCCGTTCGAGCCAATATTTTGTACATCATTTCTTTAACATGTTATATTTTATTAGTTGAAAAGGATAAAATTTAATTTTTGGTGCTCGAGAGACCATAATGCGTGTACTAACCCCTTTCCCGAATCGGAAAATTTCATAAATGATGATTTTCACCATAAAAATTATCTCCGTTCGAGCCAATATTTTGGTACATCATTACTTTAACATGTTCTATTTTATTAGTTGATAAAGGATAAAATTTAATTTTTGGTGCTCGAGAGACCATAATGCGTGTACTAACCCCTTTGCCGAATCGGAAAATTTCATAAATGGTGATTTTCACCATGAAAATTATCTCCGTTCGAGCAAATATTTTGTTACATCATTCCTTAACATGTTCTATTTTATTATTTGATAAAGGATAAAATTTAAATTTTTGGTGCTCGAGAGACCATAATGCGTGTACTAACCCCTTTGCCGAATCGGAAAATTTCATAAATGGTGATTTTCACCATGAAAATCATCTCCGTTCGAGCCAATATTTTGGTAAGTCATTACTTTAACATGTTCTATTTGATTAGTTGAGAAAGGATAAAATTTATTTTTGGTGCTCGAGAGACCATAATGCGTGTACTACCCTTTGCCGAATCGGAAAATTTCATAAATGGTGATTTTCACCATGAAAATATCTCCGTTCGAGCCAATATTTGGTACATCATTCCTTTAACATGTTCTATTTGATTAGTTGATAAAGGATAAAATTTAATTTTTGGTGCTCGAGAGACCATAATGCGTGTACTTACCCCTTTGCCGAATCGGAAAATTTCATAAATGGTGATTTTCACCATGAAAATTATCTCCGTTCGAGCCAATATTTTATTTCATTCATTTAACATGTTCTATTTGATTAGTTGATAAAGGATAAAATTTAATTTTTGGTGCTCGAGAGACCATAATGCGTGTACTAAACCCTTTGCCGAATCGAAAAAATTCATAAATGGTGATTTTCACCATGAAAATATCTCCGTTCGAGCCAATATTTTGGTAAGTCATTCCTTTAACATGTTCTATTTGATTAGTTGATAAAGGATAAAATTTAATTTTTGGTGCTCGAGAGACCATAATGCGTGTATAACCCCTTTGCCGAATCGGAAAATTTCATAAATGGTGATTTTCACCACAAAATTATTCCGTTCGAGCCAATATTTTGTTACATCATTCCTTTAACATGTTCTATTTTATTATTTGATAAAGGATAAAATTTAATTTTTGGTGCTCGAGAGACCATAATGCGTGTACTAACCCCTTTGCCGAATCGGAAAATTTCATAAATGGTGATTTTCACCATGAAAATTATCTCCGTTCGAGCCAATATTTTGGTACATCATTCCTTTAACATGTTCTATTTATTAGTTGATAAAGGATAAAATTTAATTTTTGGTGCTCGAGAGACCATAATGCGTGTACTAACCCCTTTGCCGAATCGGAAAATTTCATAAATGGTGATTTTCACCATGAAAATTATCTCCGTTCGAGCCAATATTTTGGTACATCATTCTTTTAACATGTTCTATTTATTATTGATAAAGGATAAAATTTAATTTTTGGTGCTCGAGAGACCATAATGCGTGTACTAACCCTTTGCCGAATCGGAAAATTTCATAATTGGTGATTGTCACCATGAAAATTATTTCCGTTCGAGCCAATATTTTGTTACATCATTCCTTTAACATTTTCTATTTTATTATTGATAAATGATAAAATTTAATTTTGGTGCTCGAGAGACCATAATGCGTGTACTAACCCTTTTGCCGAATCGGAAAATTTCATAAATGGTGATTTTCACCATGAAAATT
Source organism: Campanula takesimana (assembly GCA_026119855.1). Taxonomy (NCBI): domain Eukaryota; kingdom Viridiplantae; phylum Streptophyta; class Magnoliopsida; order Asterales; family Campanulaceae; genus Campanula; species Campanula takesimana. Next base: position 4,254 of record JAOWBW010003533.1, on the reverse strand, counting down.
ATCTCCGTTCGAGCCAATATTTTGGTACATCATTCCTTTAACATTTTCTATTTGATTAGTTGATAAAGGATAAAATTTAATTTTTGGTGCTCGAGAGACCATAATGCGTGTACTAATTTGCCGAATCGGAAAATTTCATAAATGGTGATTTTCACCATGAAAATTATCTCCGTTCGAGCCAATATTTTGGTACATCATTCCTTTAACATGTTCTATTTTATTAGTTGATAAAGGATAAAATTTAATTTTTGGTGCTCGAGAGACCATAATGCGTGTACTAACCCTTTGCCGAATCGGAAAATTTCATAAATGGTGATTTTCACCATAAAAATCTCTCCGTTCGAGCCAATATTTTGGTATGTCATTCCTTTAACATGTTCTATTTTATTAGTTGATAAAGGATAAAATTTATTTTTGGTGCTCGAGAGACCATAATGCGTGTACTAACCCCTTTGCCGAATCGGAAAATTTCATAAATGGTGATTTTCACATGAAAATTATCTCCGTTCGAGCCAATATTTTGGTACATCATTCCTTTAACATGTTCTATTTGATTAGTTGATAAAGGATAAAATTTAATTTTTGGTGCTCGAGAGACCATAATGCGTGTACTAACCCCTTTGCCGAATCGGAAAATTTCATAAATGGTGATTTTCACCATGAAAATTATCTCCGTTCGAGCCAATATTTTGGTAAGTCATTCCTTTAACATGTTCTATTTGATTAGTTGAGAAAGGATAAAATTTAATTTTTGGTGCTCGAGAGACCATAATGCGTGTACGAGAACCCTTTGCCGAATCGGAAAATTTCATAAATGGTGATTTTCACCATGAATATTATCTCTGTTCGAGCCAATATTTTGGTACATCATTCCTTTAACATGTTCTATTTGATTATTTTATAAAGGATAAAATTTAATTTTTGGTGCTCGAGAGACCATAATGCGTGTACTAACCCCTTTGCCGAATCGGAAAATTTCATAAATGGTGATTTTCACCATGAAATTATTCCGTTCGAGCCAATATTTTGTTACATCATTCCTTTAACATGTTCTATTTGATTAGTTGAGAAAGGATAAAATTTAAATTTTGGTGCTCGAGAGACCATAATGCGTGTACTAACCCCTTTGCCGAATCGAAAAATTTCATAAATGGTGATTTTCACCATGAAAATTATCTCCGTTCGAGCCAATATTTGGTACATCATTCTTTAACATGTTCTATTTGATTAGTTGATAAAGTATAAAATTTAATTTTTGGTGCTCGAGAGACCATAATGCGTGTACTAACCCCTTTGCCGAATCGGAAAATTTCATAAATGGTGATTTTCACCATGAAAATTATCTCCGTTCGAGCCAATATTTTGGTACATCATTCCTTTAACATGTTCTATTTGATTAGTTGAGAAAGGATAAAATTTAATTTTTGGTGCTCGAGAGACCATAATGCGTGTACTAACCCCTTTGCCGAATCGGAAAATTTCATAAATGGTGATTTTCACCATGAAAATTATCTCCGTTCGAGCCAATATTTTGGTATTCATTCCTTTAAAATGTTCTATTTGATTAGTTGATAAAGGATAAAATTTAATTTTTGGTGCTCGAGAGACCATAATGTGTGTACTAACCCCTTTGCCGAATCGGAAAATTTCATAAATGGTGATTTTCACCATGAAAATTTCTCCGTTCGAGCCAATATTTTGGTATGTCATTCCTTTAACATGTTCTATTTGATTAGTTGATAAAGGATAAAATTTAATTTTTGGTGCTCGAGAGACCATAATGCGTGTAACCCCTTTGCCGAATCGGAAAATTTCATAAATGGTGATTTTCACCATGAAAATTATCTCCGTTCGAGCCAATATTTTGGTACGTCATTCTTTAACATGTTATTTTATTAGTTGATAAAGGATAAAATTTAATTTTTGGTGCTCGAGAGACCATAATGCGTGTACTAACCCCTTTGCCGAATCGGAAAATTTCATAAATGGTGATTTTCACCATGAAAATTATCTCCGTTCGAGCCAATATTTTGGTACATCATTCTTTAACATGTTCTATTTGATTAGTTGATAAAGGATAAAATTTAATTTTTGGTGCTCGAGAGACCATAATGCGTGTACTAACCCCTTTGCCGAATCGGAAAATTTCATAAATGGTGATTTTCACCATGAAAATTATCTCCGTTCGAGCCAATATTTTGGTACATCATTCCTTTAACATGTTCTATTTGATTAGTTGAGAAAGGATAAAATTTAATTTTTGGTGCTCGAGAGACCATAATGCGTGTACTAACCCTTTTGCCGAATCGGAAAATTTCATAAATGGTGATTTTCACCATGAAAATTATCTCCGTTCGAGCCAATTTTTGGTAATTATTCCTTTAACATGTTCTATTTGATTAGTAAGAAAAGGATAAAATTTAATTTTTGGTGCTCGAGAGACCATAATGCGTGTACTAACCCCTTTGCCGAATCGGAAAATTTCATAAATGGTGATTTTCACCATAAAAATCTTCTCCGTTCGAGCCAATATTTTGGTAAGTAATTCCTTTAACATGTTTTATTTGATTAGTTTATAAAGGATAAAATTTAATTTTTGGTGCTCGAGAGACCATAATGCGTGTACTAACCCTTTGCCAAATCGAAAATTTCATAAATGTGTGATTTTCACCATGAAAATTATCTCCGTTCGAGCCAATATTTTGGTAAGTCATTCCTTTAACATGTTATATTTGATTAGTTAGAAAGATAAAATTTAATTTTTGGTGCTCGAGAGACCATAATGCGTGTACTAACCCCTTTGCCGAATCGAAAAATTTCATAAATGGTGATTTTCACCATGAAAATTATCTCCGTTCGAGCCAATATTTTGGTACATCATTCTTTAACATTTTCTATTTATTAGTTGATAAAGGATAAAATTTAATTTTTGGTGCTCGAGAGACCATAATGCGTGTACTAACCCCTTTGCCGAATCGGAAAATTTCATAAGTGGTGATTTTCACCATGAAAATAATTTCCGTTCGAGCCAATATTTTGTTACATCATTCCTTTAACATGTTCTATTTGATTAGTTGAGAAAGGATAAAATTTAAATTTTGGTGCTCGAGAGACCATAATGCGTGTACTAACCCTTTGCCGAATCGGAAAATTTCATAAATGGTGATTTTCACCATGAAATTTCTCCGTTCGAGCCAATATTTTGGTAAGTAATACTTTAACATGTTCTATTTGATTAGTTGATAAGGATAAAATTTAATTTTTGGTGCTCGAGAGACCATAATGCGTGTACTAACCCCTTTGCCGAATCGGAAAATTCATAAATGGTGATTTTCACCATGAAAATAATCTCCGTTCGAGCCAATATTTTGTACATCATTCTTTAACATGTTCTATTTGATTAGTTTATAAAGGATAAAATTTAATTTTTGGTGCTCGAGAGACCATAATGCGTGTACCTTTGCCGAATCGAAAAATTTCATAAATGGTGATTTTCACCATGAAAATTTCTCCGTTCGAGCCAATATTTTGTAATCATTCCTTTAACATGTTCTATTTGATTATTTGAGAAAGGATAAAATTTAATTTTTGGTGCTCGAGAGACCATAATGCGTGTACTAACCCTTTGCCGAATCGGAAAATTTCATAAATGGTGATTTTCACCATGAAAATTATCTCCGTTCGAGCCAATATTTTGGTACGTCATTCCTTTAACATGTTCTATTTTGATTAGTTGATAAAGGATAAAATTTAATTTTTGGTGCTCGAGAGACCATAATGCGTGTACTTAACCCTTTGCCGAATCGGAAAATTTCATAAATGGTGATTTTCACCATGAAAATTATCTCCGTTCGAGCCAATATTTTTGTACATCATTCCTTTAACATGTTCTATTTGATTAGTTGATAAAGGATAAAATTTAATTTTTGGTGCTCGAGAGACCATAATGCGTGTACTACCCCTTTGCCGAATCGGAAAATTTCATAATGGTGATTTTCACCATGAAAATCATCTCCGTTCGAGCCAATATTTGGTTAGTCATTCCTTTAACATGTTCTATTTGATTAGTTGAGAAAGGATAAAATTTAATTTTTGGTGCTCGAGAGACCATAATGCGTGTACTAACCCTTTGCCGAATCGGAAATTTCATAAATGGTGATTTTCACCATGAAAATTATCTCCGTTCGAGCCAATATTTTGGTACATCATTCCTTTAAAATGTTCTATTTGATTAGTTGATAAAGGATAAATTTA
>JAOWBW010003532.1:0-27336 GCA_026119855.1 Campanula takesimana | reverse complement strand
ACAAATCCAACAAACCGTATGCTGGATCACTACCTGAAATAGCCGCTGCCAGTTTGGCAAGGGATGATTTACAGAGAAAAACTCTAGAATAATGGGGCTAAGTGGTATTTATCAAACTGCTTTGGCACAGGCTGTGGGGGGCCTGCGGTTGATGGGGGCGCCATCACAAGGGCTAGACCTGCGCTCAAACCAGGGAAACGTAGCTCCAAGAAAAGGAAAGGAACCGTAGTCATTCCTACTCAATATCTAAGGCAAATGTAGCTCATCTTGTATCCAAAACCTTCATCCAAACTGCCTTCAAAAACTGTTGGTCCCAAAGGGCAACAAGGGTATGAAAAATAGCTAGAGGGGGGGGGTGAATAGCTGTTTTAAAATTCTTTTCGTACCCTTGAAAACTCACTCAATTGCGAATGCGCACTTTATCAAGTAAGCGTTATGAAATGCGCCTAAGTGAGTGAGTGAAATGCACAGCGGAATTTAGTAATGAAAATAGGCGCAAAGTGATAAAGGGAGCGCAACACACACACTAAGTATTTTGGCTCAAAGTGAGTGAAATAAGGAACTAAGGCAAATGATATAACAAACACAACACAATTCAGTTCAATCAATCTACAATGAGTAAACAAGCAAATAGTGAGTGAAAATAATAACTTGAAAGAAATGACAAGATAATCACACAAGCTATTTGGAGAGGTTCGATCAATGAAAGATCTACGTCCTCTACCAAGATGGTTAGTCTTGGATTTCTAATGGAGATCTTATATAATGAGTGAGTGTTACAAATTACAATGTTTGAGCTTATACACTAACTCAAGATCTATTACTATGAAAGAACAAATCCAAAACAATAACCGGTGTATCTCTTAAAGATGAATCTAAATGATTAATCTTAAAGAGGTGCGTGTGTGTTCTTAGTATCAAGGCTCTTTAGATCTTTGAGATGGAGAGCACAGAAACTAAAGTGTTATAGCTTGAAGATCTGGGCTAAGGATGAAGGTATGAAGATGTTCTTGAGAAATCTGGAAAACGAAGGCAATCTTCAAATCTTCAACAAATGCTTAGAGAGAGAAATTCTTGAAATTCTTAGCAAAACTCAGCAACTTCAAAATGTTGAAGTTATGGGGTATTTATAGTGAACTTCAAAAAAACTAGCCGTTGGAAATCCTTGTGGATAAGATGAGCTGTCGCTCGTTGATTGGAGCATGCATATATTATGGCCATTTTGACACTCAACATAAATGTGACCGTTATGGACACGTGTCAATAGATTAGGCGCATATGCATCTTTTAACCACCGTTGGATCATTGGCGTAATTTTGAATTCTCTTCAAGTCTTCGAGTCTTCAATAAATCACTGAGTGTTGAATAAACATTTGAGGCGCGTTTGAGCCAAGAGGTGCATAGTAAGCGTGCGCTTAAATCAAGGGGCGCAGATGCGCGCTTTAGCTAGGAAGAATACTTATGGCGCGTTACTAAAAGAGGCGCATGGCGCATAGCGCAGGAGGCGCATATGCGCGGCTCAAACTCACTGAGTGATTTCTTGAATCTTGATCTTCTTGCCCTATTTCTAAGCCTATTCTATAACAATGGACAACTTAAAAAATGAAGTATAAATACTTCTTACATGTGGGTCTAAAGTCCATGAAATAAAACTTAGGTGATGGATCAATCAAATCTAATAAATCCTATTACATTAAAACTGAGATATATGTGGGCATACCCAACAATCTCCCCCTATTTGATTGATGCCATTACCTACTATATCAAGGACAAACATTATACTTGATAAAAACATGTCCAAATGAATGAAATTGGTAAATCATGTCTCAAGTTAATGTACACACTAGTCCAAGATATAGATTTCTAATCTATTCCAATAAGAATAAAGAGTTACATATGGAAAGATAGAAACAACAGTTTAACACATTCAAAATGATATATGATTTTTAGTTTTGAAATGTGTTTAAACCAAGTTTAAACTTAATGCATGAAAGTATGAAACAATTCAATATGATGCATATGAATTTAAACAATATTCATTGTTCTACAAACAAGGAGTTTGAGTGAACAAGGTTTGATAATAAGTGATGCATTGTTCTCATTAAAACTTGGGAAGTAGGAGTTACAAATTACAAGTTTCGAATAGAACAAAGACAAAAGATGTGCTAAAACAAGTAAGCACTAAAATCACTATCTTCAAAAGGGATTTACTAACAAAAAAATTCTAACTATCAAAGAAAACTAAGGATTAGGAGGCGCGTCATCTTCCTTCAAACCTTCTTCAATTTCAGAAACGGAGCGCTGGATTTGTTTGGAAAGTTGATAGGCGCGGTTCACTAAACCATGAGTGTCTGTGATGCCGTCTCTGAGGTAGCGCAAATGACTAACATTGATGTTTTGATATTCATCAATGGTGCGTTGAGTAATGGCTTGCTTGATGCGACGTTTTCTGCAACGTTCTGAAAGTTAGCTTCAATAGCAGCCTGCGCTGAAACAATGTCAGAGGAAATCCTATCTGAGCGCCTGTCTGCGCTGGAGTGTGCGGCGTTGAAGTGAGTGACAACTAACTCCTTCAAGACATCAATCTTTGAAAGCAGGGAGTTAATGTCAATTGGCGCGCTGGAGCAGGAGCAGAGCTGGAAGAGGGCGCATTTGATCCAGGCGCATGTGCATCAGGAGCAATTGGAGCAGCGCTGGGTTCATCATTTGGTTCTGCGCCATATACAGATAGTCCCAGGATTTGTAGCTCATCCTTAACTTCGTTGAGCTTATCAACAACGCTCAATAACTTATGGCTATCTCCAGCCACCATTTCAAACAATTTCCTTATATCCCCCGCTATGTTCAACTCTACTTCCTTTATAGCGTTTAATAAAATCTTGGCCATCGGTGAGTTGGATGCCAGCGCTAATTCGCTCGTGAAGAGAAGCAAGAGTACCTTTGAATAAATCGTTCATCTGATCAATAGCATCATTCCACTGTTGAGGGGTCAGGAAGTGTTTGTCCTTGATGTTGGCATCTATGCGCTTTATCTCCCCCTTAATGGCAGCAATCTCATCAGCCTGCTGGGTAAGCATTGAAGTATGAAGCTCTAATTGTGAGTTCATTTGAGACTGGCCTTGCTGGAGTTGCTTCAGTAGAGAAATAACCACACTCATATCAGGAGTGGGAGGAGGAGGCGCAGGAGTAGAGGGGCGCGGAGTAGGAGCGCGGGGAGGAGATGGAATATATTCTGCACTTGAAGAAATTTCTTCAGGATGAGGCGCAGGAGCCTTGGGCGCACAGATGATGGTTTGCGCCTTAACTGTTCTGGCTCCCCCTGAGGTTGATCCTCAATATCTTCACCAAATAAATCTGCAGAAATTTTATCTCTGACTTGTTGACGATCAAAGATGGTGTTGGAGTAGGCGCATGAACGGTGGAGGCGCATCATGAGCAGGCGCGCGTGCATCAGCGCTAGACCCTGCGCCTTTGCGCCTTTCAGATTTAGATAAATCAGCAGCCTGTTTCAATCTGAATTCTTCATCTCTTTTTAACTGCGCTTCCAGTCTACTGGCTTCTTTAGCGCGTTTCAGCTCCTTTTCTTCTTCAGTGTCAGTTCTGGGGCGCTTAGCAGGTCTGCTTGGTTCTTCAGCAATCCCTTTGCCTTTGCCTTTCACTGCGCCAGGAATAGGTTCTGCGCGTGGCGCTACTGTAGCTTCTTCTTCACCATCTGCGCCAGCTGCTTCTTCATCAGACTCAGTGGCTTCATCTACCAACTGAGCGCCTTTCACCCTTGGCGCGCGCTTGGCCATGCGCTTTCTGCGCCTCTTCATCACTAAACTGTCCTTACCAAAATAGGGACATCAGTGGTCTGGTAGGCTGGGTTCTCAGCAAGAAAATTAGCAAGCGCAGGGTAGGAAAGGAAGATTTTAGTGAGAATACGGCAGTGAGTCTTGAACTTCGTCTTGCCGTCAGCTTTGTTTTTATTGTACTTGTCAATCTGGTCCTGAAGATTAGTAAATAAGATCTGAGGCCAGTTGAGGATGGTTTTTGCCATGATGGCAGCTGTGAATTCCCACTGCTCCATAGTAAATCTGTTGACATTTCCAGTTTTGAAGATAATGGAAGTGCCAACCAGATGCGCAATATGCGCCAATAAATCACCACCATCTCTAATTTCCACCGTTTTGATATTGTTTTGAAGAGTAGGGATACGAAGAGAGAACGCGCCATAATGTTTTGAGCGGCGGCTGAATAAGAATTGATTTTGCCAGCTACACTCAAGGGCCAGTTTTGTTGAAGTTGACAACGTTCTTTATAGTGCCGGCAGACATGGTTATCTCAACGTCTTGAACTACTGCGCGAATGCGATAGCACACCATCCCTTCAATGTCTGTTGGAATTTCCACAAATTCTGCTGTAGAGAAAAATTCATCAACGAGGAGCGGAGAGTAGAAAGGTTGCTCCAGAGTGAACAAGGGAGAAGTCCAGCCAGTCTGATATAATCCATAACTTCGACACCCATAGGATCAGCAGATAGCTCGTTTAAATCAAATGTTTCACCAGGTCTGAAGTTAGATAGATCCTGAAAAATTAAACATTTAAAGGAATTAGTGTGAATTAGGCGCATAGAATCATAAATAGGCAAAGTGAGGACTAGGCGCATACAAAATTTTAGGCGCATAAAATAATTAGGCGCATAGATTCATGAGCGCATAAGAGAGCACAGTGAGTCAAGGCGCATGATTATAGTGGGCGCATGAAATTATGAGGCACATAGAAATACGGGGCGCATATTTATGGTTCTATGAAATATACAAGGAAAATTTGAACATAAAAATTGGCTAAGTATGAATTTGGGGGCGCATAGTAAGTGTAGGCGCAGGATGATATTAAGCGCATAAAGGATTGAGGCGCAACACATGTGAGCGCAAGAATCTCTTTGAGGCGCATAATATCAATGTGCGCATAATCATACTAGGCGCATGAATTCATATATAGGCGCATTACTTATGTAGAAATTTAAACTTGGTATAAAAACTCACAAACACATCCAAACATACATATGCAATTTTTAGAATCAAAAGTGAAAATTTTGAAAAACACGTTTTGAAAATTATGAGACCCAAGTCAAGCAAAAATAATGAAGAACACGAAGAACATGTCTTGAGTGCTCGAAGAACACCAAGAACACAAGAACACATAATTCGTGAAACTTCACCAAATCAAGCATACAATATATCAAAATGACCGCACGAAGACAAGGATAACAAATATGTAAATCAAAACAAGTAAAAATCAACAACGAATCCAAAAAATGGATTCAAAGATCTTAAAAACCGAAAAGTCGAAAATGGTGATTTTTCAGATTCGCACCAAATAGCGAATTGATCGTTGAAAAAGTTAGTTATAAAGACTCGAAATCACAAAACGAACATAATCTAACGAACGATTTTGAAAACGGATCACCGAAGCAAGATTAATCAAGAAAAATGCAATTTCGGGTTTTTGAAAAAGACGGAAAAAAATTACGAAACAGAAAATTTTGCAGAAATTTAGGAGTTTAAGGGTGTAAGAATCCATACCATTTCGTCTTGGGTAGATTTTGAAGCTTTCTTAGGACCCATTAACGAGATATATGATAAGGAGAAACGAATAGAGAAAGAGAGAGAGAGAGAGAGAGACTGGAGAGAGAGAGTGAAGGGAGTGTATATATAGGTTGTTTTTTGAAAAAAATGCACTGATATGGAAATAATACTGTCAAAATTTAAAAAAGATGGGAAGTTGAAAGGATGTGTATTTATGAGGGGTTTTGGTGATTTCGGCTCATCATGACATGTGTACGGCGCATTAATGAGGGATTTATGGATTTGAAGGGCATTAAATGCAGAATGACATAAAGTGTCATGATGTGACATATTGGGTAAAAGAAAAACTGCTCCACTTTCCCTTTAAGTGTATGAGCAATTTTGACTAATTTTTGCACAAACCCCAAAAACATCTATTTTGGTGTAAGTTTGGGGTGCAAGAAATATATCCCCATAAAATAAAATTTTCGAAAAGCGTAAAACGAGGGAAAAATTAATTGCACAAGTACCCTTGAACAATTAAAGGAATGTCAAAAGACAAAGATTCTTATAATAAATGAACGGAATGAACATACCTGGTACTTGTGTATTTAATACGTTCAATCATTGGAATTAAATTTGAGAATTGATTGAGCCGCAAAAGTTAATGCGCGCATGAAGGGGCGCATTACTTCAACAGGGCGCATACTCATCTAGGCGCGCAGAATGACTTAAGAGGCATTGGATGCTAGGCGCGCGCTAGAAATTGGCGCGCAAAGAGTTGAGCGCGCAGAAGTATTAGGCGCGCATAGTTTCCTTGAAACTTGAAATAATTTGACATTTTGTCCTAATATACATAACTCAACAAAACATAAAATCATGAGTATTGACAAAACTATATTGAATTTAGTTGAGTTCAAGCATACCCATTTCACCTCTCAAAAACATGAACCGTTTCGCGTCGAGTGCTTTCGTTAGAATGTCGGCGATTTGATAGTCGGTTCCCACGTGTTCCAAATGTATATTGCCTTTCTCCACGTGGTCTTTGAGGAAGTGATATTTGATGTCGATGTGCTTGGTTTTTGAGTGCATGACAGGATTTTCAGAAACTGCAATTGTTGATGTATGTCGCAGTAGATGGGACAATTTTCTTCGATGATATCATAGTCCACCAATTGCTGCTTCATCCAGAGTATTTGACAACAACAACTTCCGCAGCGATATATTCGGCTTCGGTTGTTGAGACGGATACTGAAGCTTGTTTCTTACTCGCCCATGACACAAGTCTATATCCGAGGAAATGGCAAGTGCCACTTGTGCTTTTCCTATCAATGGTGCATGCTGCGTAATCCGCATCTGAATAACCTACAAGTTTAAAGTTCGAATCTTTGGTGTACCAAAGTCCAAGGTTAACAGTGCCAGAGAGATATCTTATAATACGTTTCACAGCAATTAAGTGTGCTTCTCTAGGGTCGGATTGATAACGAGCACAAACACAAACACTAAACATAATATCGGGCCTACTAGCAGTAAGATAAAGGAGTGAGCCAATCATACCTCGATAGAGCGTTTGATCAACACGTTTACCTTTTAGATCTTTGTCGAGTTTGTTGCCGGTGGCCATTGGAGTATCGTATGCTTTAGCGTTCTCAAGTCCAAATTTCTTGATTAAGTCCTTTGTGTACTTGGCTTGATTGATAAAGATGCCTTCACTCATTTGCTTGATTTGAAGGCCGAGGAAGAATGTGAGTTCTCCCATCATGCTCATTTCAAACTTGCTCTTCATTAGTTTCTCAAAACGCTTGCACAACAATTCATTAGTAGAACCAAATATAATATCATCAACATAAATTTGAACAAGTAATTTATGACCATTATGTTTGGCAATGAAAAGAGTTGTATCGATTTTACCGCGAGTGAAGCCTTTTTCGATGAGAAACTTTGATAGTGTATCATACCATGCTCTTGGTGCTTGTTTGAGTCCATACAAAGCTTTCTGGAGTTTGTACACATGATTTGGAAAATTGTGAATCTTCAAACCCAGGTGGTTGAGCAACATAGACTTGTTCTTGGAGTTCACCATTTAGAAACGCGCTCTTCACATCCATTTGATATAACTTGATGTTCTTGTGAGCGGCGTAAGCTAGAAATAATCTGATAGCTTCAAGTCTTGCTACGGGCGCAAAAGTTTCATCGTAGTCAATTCCTTCTTCTTGCCTATAGCCTTGTGCAACCAATCTTGCTTTGTTTCTCGTGATGGTTCCATTCTCATCCATCTTGTTCCTGAACACCCATTTCGTACCAATCACTCCTTGATCATTTGGTCTAGGAACTAGAGTCCAAACCTTACATCGTTCAAATTGATTGAGTTCTTCTTGCATTGCAACAACCCAATTAGGATCTTGGAGCGCTTCATCAGCCTTCTTTGGTTCAATTTGAGAGATAAAAGCAGTGTAAGCATCAAAGTTTGTAGCTCTCCTTGTACGAACACCAACTTGTAGATCACCGATGATATTAGCAATTGGGTGACCTCTAACTTCACGAATTTCAGGAGGTAAGTTAGGTTGAGTCGTAGTAATTTGAAGGTCTTCAATTGGTATATCTTCACCAGATTCAAAGTCATTGAAATTTGGGGGTTGAACTGGCTCAGAATTGAAATTTGGGTTTACACCAGATGCAGCAGTAGAAATAGGCGCGTGAGAGGAATCATGAGGCGCATCATTTGAGTGACGCGCAATAGATGATTCACCAGGCGCATGATAAATTGAATTAGGCGCATTTGATGTAGATGGATTTCCTTGTGATGATAGATTCTGATCTTGAGTGGGCGCAACATAAATAGGAGCACCTGTATCATTTAGCTCAATAGGATCATCAGCAACATTTGGAGCCAAATGTGGCTCAAGGAGAGAATGTTCATCAAATGTAACATGTACAGATTCAACTATCACTAATGTAGTTCTATTAAAAACACGAAAAGCTTTAGAGTGTTTGGCATACCCAACAAAAATACCTTCGTCGGCTTTGGCATCGAATTTACCTCTATGTTCGTTTCCGTTGTAGAGGATATAACATTTGCAACCAAAGATCTTGAAGAATGCAATGTTGGGAGTTCTACCACGCCAAAGTTCATACGGAGTCTTGTTGTGAAGTTTGTTGATGAGGGAACGATTTTGAGTAAAACATGCAGTATTGATAGCTTCTTCCCAAAAGTACTTAGGCAATTTAGCTTCAGCTATCATCGTCTTTCCCGCTTCTATCAACGTTCTATTCTTTCGTTCAACAACGCCATTTTGTTGAGGGACTCCGGCGGTTGAAAAGTTGTGATCTATCCCATGATCTTCACAATATCGAGCAACACCGTTGTTCTTGAATTCTGTTCCATTGTCGGATCGAACACTAACGATGTCATCTTCTTTTTGGGTTTGGAGCAGTCGAAATAAGGTAGTGAGAATATCATAACAATCATCTTTAGTAATCATCATCTCTACCCATGTATATCTTGAATAATCATCCACCACAACTAGAGTATACTTGTTTCTTCTAATACTTGCGGTGGAAACTGGTCCAAATAGATCAATGTGAAGTAGTTGTAAACATCTTGTAGTTGAAGGATTAAACTTGCTTGAAAATGACTGCTTCGGTTGTTTGCCAAGTTGACATGCGGCGCACTTTTTGTCATGATGATCAGCAACCTTGGGAAGTCCTTTGACAAGATTATTCCTGCTGAGTTTAGATAGATACTTGAAGTTCAAGTGACTTAAGCGCTTGTGCCACAGCCAACTATTTTCGTTCACACTTTTTGCTACAAAACAAAGATTAGTACTAGAGTTCATACTATGGAAATCAATAATATAAATATTTGTCTTACGATATCCCGTGAGTAAGATAGCTCCAGTTTTGCCATTCTTGATAAGACATTGCGTTGAAGAGAAATGGCATTCTAATCCTTTGTCGCAGAATTGAGATATGGATAATAAGTTGTGCTTGAGCCCTTCGACGAGTGAGACTCTTTCAATGCACACTTTGTCTTTCTTGAGCTTTCCATATGCTACAACTTGACCTTTGTTATTATCGCCAAATGTTACGGAGGGACCCCTTTCTTCATGGACATCTTCTAATAAGGATTCATCTCCAGTCATGTGTCTTGAACACCCACTATCGAGAATCCATTCATAATTTCTAGCTTTTGAAGATCCAGCCATGAAACAAAGAACCTGAAATATAGACATTTAAGCAGGTCCCCTTTATTCCTTTTGGGTCCTAGGGTTAGCAACTTTTGACAACCCACTCTTGTTTGACCTTAGGATTTTTACGTCCTTTGGCATTGGGAGTGAATCGCAAAAGGCATTCCACGGCCTTGTGTCCTGAACAATCACAAATAGAACAATGATGAAAGCCACCAATCACGTGAGTTTTCACAAACTCTTTACTTTTCTTGGGGATGGCATTCTTCTTTGGGTCAGATGAACTAGACTTAACAAAATCTTTCTTTTGAAATTTTGGAGCGCTTTTTCTCGGAGGGCGCATAGGGCTAGGAGGCGCACGGCGATGGGGCGCGTGGCTCTTAGGCGCATAATGAGCACTCGGAGAAGGAGCGCGCCTATTTTCAAGAATGATTTTGCTAGGAGATGGTTCATCTGTAGCTATATCTTTCCCATTAGCTTTCCCAAATTGCTTCGTTGGGTAGACATAATGGAATGTTTGTCTCTTGACTTTTTCCTGTCCTTTACCCATTGAATTAGAATGTTTTTCCTTGGGAATTTCAAAAGTTTGTTGGTTGGTAAATTCACTATCTCTTTCAGCACAAACATCACATTTAAAGTTGTCACTAGTTGATGAGAATCCCAAGCCACTTTTATCACCACTGACTTTTGGGACTCACATATATTCTCCATAGTGACACGAGAATTAGACCACTCATTTGTAATCTTTTTAAGATCAGTAATTTGAGCAACCAATTCATCGTTTTGAACTTTAAGAAGTGAGTTCTGTTCTGTTAGAAAAGTGTTTTTAACAGTAAGAGGAGTCATGCTCTTTATCTGCTCCTTAAGGAGGGTGAGTTCAGATTTAAGTAGAGATTTCTCGGTCTTAAGCTGGGAAATTTCATCACATGATAGTGCTAAAGCTTCCTTCATACTATCAAATCTAGTGATTACCTTTTCAGCCTTTTTGAACAATTTTTCTTGTTCAGCAATCACTTCATCATCATTGATTTTGGAGATTGGAGCAGTTGGTTCAACCTGTGGTCTAATGTATGCTCCTTTTCTCAATTTGTTCCTTGCTCCAAGATCACATCGTGAGAATAGCAATCCACCATCGTTTTGAGCCGGAGTGAGAAATCCTTGTTCAACGAGCTCGCTGATGGTTGGTCCTTTCTTCTTTTTCACTTCTTGAAAACCTGCAGATTTCTTGATAGGTTTATTCAAGGCATTCATATCGGGAACATCCTTGGAGAAGTCATCATCAGAATCATAAGCATCAACTTCATCATCATTTGCCATCAAACAAACGAGTCCATCATCGGAATCTTCATCGCTCTCATCGGAGTCTGTTTCAATCCAAGTGTTGTGCTCATTTGCTGGTGCTTCTTCTTCAGCAACCATTCCCTTGTGACGAGTGAACTTGGGAGTGAATTTGGGAGTATGGCTGCTCTTCTTCTGCATATATTCAAATTTGGGAATCGGGCAGCTTGATGCAAAATGTCCGGGTTTCCTGCAATTAAAACAAACAAGATCTTCTTTTCTTTTTGAATCACTGCTCCTTGAAAACTTTTGAGGAGCTTTGCTGGTAGATCCTTGAAATTTGTTGGTTGAGCCGGGTCTTGAGAATTTTCTGAACTTTTGAAATTTCTTCACAAATAAAGCGAAGTCTTCATCATCCATGTCTAATAGCTCAGAAGTAGAAATTTTGGGATCGGAGCTTTTCTCATCTTGTACAGGCACAGGAGTAGGCGCAGGTGTGGGCGCAGCTTCTCTGTGCGCCATCATAGCCATAGATTTTGACTTTCCTTCAGTTTCGCTGATTCGTTGGAGTTTGAGTTCGTAAACTTTGAGATTTGCATATAGGTTCCTTAAAGTCCAAACGTCTAAAGTTCCAGCGTCTTCAAGGGCGCTAGATTTATGTAGGTATCTTGATCCAAAAGCTTGTAGAAAATTTACATTCAAATCTTTGTTGGTAAACTTCATGCCAAGTGAAATACATAGATTGATAATTTCACAGTAGCGTTCATAAGTTTGCCTTAAGTTTTCACCGGGGAGTTGAGAGAAATTGTTGAATCTCTTTTGAACTTCGTATTTCTTGTTCTCCTTGCAGACGGTGTCTCCTTCAATATGCTCTTCAATAGCATCCCATAGCTCATTTGCAGTAGCACAATGCATGACTTGTTGTTTCATAGCCGTGCTTAGAGTGCTTAGAAGAATGTTTCTTGCTTTGCCATCATTTGCAACTCTTCTAATTTCTTCCTCGGTCCATTCTTCCCTTGGTTTGAGAACTGTAGGTTGGGCAGCGTTGGTGCGTGGATTTGGATTCGCCTTCATCGGAATATAAGGTCCATAAACGACGGTGTCATGGAGCCTTTCATCGATTGAGTTGAGATGAGTCAATATGCTGAATTTCCACACGTCAAAATGATCTTCATCAAAGACCGGAACGTGAGTGTAGTTTGCAGTTGCCATAGGTTTTGAGTTTGCCATTTAGAATCAGAACCCAAGCTGTTAAGCTTGAAAAACGAAAAATGTTTTATAAAGGTGTTTGCTCTGATACCACTTGTTGGTCCCAAAGGGCAACAAGGGTATGAAAAATAGCTAGAGGGGGGGGGTGAATAGCTGTTTTAAAATTCTTTTCGTACCCTTGAAAAACTCAATTGCGAATGTGCACTTTATCAAGTAAGCGTTATGAAATGCGCCTAAGTGAGTGAGTGAAATGCACAGCGGAATTTAGTAATGAAAATAGGCGCAAAGTGATAAAGGGAGCGCAACACACACACTAAGTATTTTGGCTCAAAGTGAGTGAAATAAGGAACTAAGGCAAATGATATAACAAACACAACACAATTTAGTTCAATCAATCTACAATGAGTAAACAAGCAAATAGTGAGTGAAAATAATAACTTGAAAGAAATGATAAGATAATCACACAAGCTATTTGGAGAGGTTCGATCAATGAAAGATCTACGTCCTCTACCAAGATGGTTAGTCTTGGATTTCTAATGGAGATCTTATATAATGAGTGAGTGTTACAAATTACAATGTTTGAGCTTATACACTAACTCAAGATCTATTACTATGAAAGAACAAATCCAAAACAATAACCGGTGTATCTCTTAAAGAAGAATCTAAATGATTAATCTTAAAGAGGTGCGTGTGTGTTCTTAGTATCAAGGCTCTTTAGATCTTTGAGATGGAGAGCACAAGAAACTAAAGTGTTATAGCTTGAAGATCTGGGCTAAGGATGAAGGTATGAAGATGTTCTTGAGAAATCTGGAAAAACGAAGGCAATCTTCAAATCTTCAACAAATGCTTAGAGAGAGAAATTCTTGAAATTCTTAGCAAAACTCAGCAACTTCAAAATGTTGAAGTTATGGGGTATTTATAGTGAACTTCAAAAAAACTAGCCGTTGGAAATCCTTGTGGATAAGATGAGCTGTCGCTCGTTGATTGGAGCATGCATATATTATGGCCATTTTGACACTCAACATAAATGTGACCGTTGTGGACACGTGTCAATAGATTAGGCGCATAAGCATCTTTTAACCACCGTTGGATCATTGGCGTAATTTGAATTCTCTTCAAGTCTTCGAGTCTTCAATAAATCACTGAGTGTTGAATAAACATGTTGAGGAGCATTTGAGCCAAGAGGTGCATAGTAAGCGTGCGCTTAAATCAAGGGGCGCAGATGCGCGCTTTAGCTAGGAAGAAATCCTTATGCGCGTTACTAAGAGGCGCATGGCGCATAGCGCAGGAGGCGCATATGCGCGGCTCAAACTCACTGAGTGATTTCTTGAAACTTGATCTTCTTGCCCTATTTCTAAGCCTATTCTATAACAATGGACAACTTAAAAAATGAAGTATAAATACTTCTTACATGTGGGTCTAAAGTCCATGAAATAAAACTTAGGTGATGGATCAATCAAATCTAATAAATCCTATTACATTAAAACTGAGATATATGTGGGCATACCCAACAAAAACCTCAGTGAAACCTGTATCTAAACCTCCCTCTACTTCAACTTCATTCCCACCTATCAGACTCTCTCCAACTCTTTCAAAACCTATCCCTTCTAAACCTTCCATTCCAAAACCTCAAATAAAACCTCTTTCCCCCATAAAACCTGATGTTGAGAAATCTCTCAAGTTTGCAATGGATGCTAATGCCCTCAAAACCGCAAAGCCAAATCTATTCTCACCAAACCTCAATCCCCACCTAAACCTTCACCTCAGAAAATTCTTACTGAATTCTTTTAAACCGAACCCTTATCCCTTCCTAAACCTTTTCCATCTGAACCGCCCTCTGTTCAGTTCAAAAATGAACAGTTGGCTGAAATCTTCAAAGCCTTTCCCAACCTTAAACCCGCTACTCAAACCGAGCCTGAGCAGACCGAAGTGTCTAAGGCTACGGTTCATCTTGAGAAAACCAAAGAGTTTGAGGCTGCGGCTGTGCCTGAGCAGACTGACATGTCTGAGGCATTAGAATGTAAACCTAAGCAAGAGGAAGAGATTCTTGAGGTTCAACCTTTGAAGAAGAAAAGGAGATTGGTGAAGAAAGGTGACTTTATAGAGCACTGGCAGTCAAGGCCACCTGGAGCAGTGGACTTCACAAAGGCCCATGATAAGAAGGATCACTCGCCTCAAGAAGGTAGTTTTGCAAAGGAGTTAAGAGAAAGGGCTGCAATGAGAAAGGTTGGAATTGACCCTATGTTGATTGAGGACTCCTCTCCTAAACTTAAAATAAAATTGAACTTTGACTCACCAGAGCATACTCTATCTCCAGTTCAGTCATCTCCTTCTTCATCTCCGGTTTTACTGTATGCTGCTACGTCGGTTTTGCCATCTTCGGTTCAACCTTTGGCTCAACGTTCGGTTCAACCCCTCTTCCAACGTTCAGTTCAACTATCTCCTCAATCCTCGGTTTCATACATAAAACCGAAGACAAAGAAAAGGAAGAGTGCAGAAGACCTGGCATCGTATCTGCAGCGGTTCAAAACTGAAAATTCAAGGGAAAGAAAGGCTGGGGCCATTGCTCGTGCTGCCGCCAAAGCCGAAGATATATTTCTCAAGTCAGGACGCCCCAATCCCTTTGCTATTTTTCCTGCTGAAGATAGTGCCGCAGTTGCTGATTAGATCATTCTAGCCGCTGCAGAGCAGATAATGGGTGAAATTGCCAATCAGGTTTTCAATGACCCTACTCTTTACTCCCACTTCTTTCTATACTTTAATTGTCTTTTCATTCCCAACTTATACAAAATTTTCCTTGTTCCTTCTCTTTCCATTTTTACTTCATCTCCTCTTCAAACTGCCCTTATTCTTCATTCTCTATACTTACCTTTTGGTCCCATTGAGTTTGAAACCGCCATTAGGGTCTCAGTGGGTGACTCATTAGAAGATGCACATACCCTCCTAAAAGGCAAAGCTAAAATGCATCCTTCTCCTTCCCATCAATTTGATGATGCCATCTCCATCTCTGATGATGATGATGAGCCTATGCCAGACTATACTCCATCTGATGAACCGCCTCCTTCATTTCAGTCTTATCCCATCTTACCACTTCGTGCCTCAACCGCCGATATGATAGATGCGGTTAGGAACATTCAGTTTCATCAGCAAACCTCTACTTCTAGGTTTGATACTCATCTCCTTACTATCCAATCTGACCTTGATGACATTAAGGGGAGAGAGTAAATGAGAGATTTGATGATAGATCAAGACAACAACAGTTAGATGAGAGGATGAACATCATTTGGAAAATCAACTGGCCCTTCAAGATCTTGTCAGAACTAACAATGATCTTTGCACCTTAAAGTTTCAAGCCGTTGATGAAATGTTGAAGACAGTTGTTAAAAAACATGATATTTTGGCACAACATTCCTTTGACAACACTGAGCACATTATGCATAGAACAGGCAAGTTGGTCAAATAAATTGCTGGTATTGAGAAGAGGATCAATGAACCGACTGAAGTTCGGCTTCGTGCAGCAGATTTTGTCATTGAAACCGCTCATGCCTCCGGTTCAAGAAATGTTGCTCCAACCGAACCTACTGCTGTAGATGCTCAAGCATCTGAAGATGCTCAAACTGATCAGGACCATACCGCAGATGTTGCTGCCGCTGTAAGGGGTTCTGTTGCTGATGAAGTAGACTAGATTTTAATTCTTAGTCTTTTTTCTCTCTTATATTTCTTTCCTCTTTGTAAGTTCAAATCATTATGATTGAAATATAATGAGAATGATTGCATGGCATGTTGTTTCCAAAACTTTGTTTATTCAAACTGCTTGTTTGTGGAACAATGCTTGCATTTTTTCAGAACTCATGCACTATATTCTTCATGAAAATATTTTTAAGTGCATTTTGTTTTAAACATTCAGTTTAAACATGCATATCTGATTTTAAAATCATATCATTTTATATGCATCTGATTGCATCTCTTTTCTATCTATTCTTCATTTCCTTTATGTTTGATGGATTAGAAATGTATGATCTAGCAGTGTGTGCATTGACTTGGGACATGCAGTTTCATGAAATTTATTTCGGACATGTTTTTACCAAGTACAATGTTTTGCTATTATCATAGTATGGTAATGGCATCAATCAAATAGGGGGAGATTGTTAGGATTCATTGTTAGTACACCCACTTAATTTGATTGATCTATGCCACATGTCTTTTTATGGACTTTAGGACCGCATGTAATGAAGTTATACTTCAATTTTTAGATAAGTCCATTTATAGATTTTTGTTTGTCTAGGCTGAGTATTTAGTTTGGTTAACCTAGCGGTTTAGTTCTTAAAACCGCATTCGTGCTATCTTAGAACCGCCAGTATGGAGTCGCTTATTTTTCATCAAACCACAGTTTGTGGCTTTGATGAAACTGCTCTTCAAGTCTCTCTTGGAACCACTGATGACAACTTGATGGAACCGCTATCTCGTAACCGCGTGCTTCAGTTTCTTATGAAACCACACATCAAGTTCATCCTTGGAACCACTCCTATGCTTGGTGGAACCGCTGATCAGTTATTGAAGAAGTCAAGAATGTCATTTATTCCTTAGACAAACATTCCCTTTTCAACCATAAAGGAATGTATAATGTCTTGTCAAAATAACTCTAAGTTAACTTGGAGTTTCTGCAAGGAATGTCGGTTTGTCTAGCAGTTCAAATTCTTTACCGTTAGTCCTTTCTCTGCAACAAAGGACAGTTGTCAGGTAGTGGTGCTACAACTACCTAGGACTACAAGACAAATCCAAGGACGACAATGATAGCTCAACCAATGGGATATCGACAGCAGTTGTACCATCAGATTTATTTCAAATCTTTACCCAACGGTCACAAGGGTGCACTACCTATAAATAGCCTTCATTTCTCAACAATGAAGGTTACTGAGCTTCAAAAGAAATATTCCCAACTGTTCAAGTTTGCTTTGAAGATTGAAACCCAGATATTCAAACCTTCAAACATCTCCTTAGCAAACCCAGATTTCTTCATCAAGCTTCAAGCCTAACAACCATTCCATACTCAGCCTTTACAGAGAAAGTTCTTCATTTGCTCAAACCATCATTTAGATACTTAGAGCAATTGATTTCTTTCCACACACACACCCGATTTATATAATCACATAGATTATATACTTCGAATACACCGGTTGTTATAATAGCATTATAGGTTAGATTGATTGTTTAGAGTTTAGATTCATCTTGTAAAACCTCCTCTAAATTAATACAAGTCTAGTAGCTATTAGAAAATCCTAGACTAACCATCTAGGTAGAGGACGTAGTTCATTCAATAACGAACCTCTTCAAATTGTGTGTTTGATCTTTACTTTTCTGTCTTGTTATTTACTTTTCTGTTTGTGGTCTTTAACTTGCTACTCATACGAAATCACTTGAAAAGTGAATTGTGTTTTTCTTTGATCTTTAAGTTAAACTTATCGGTTCCATCATAGTGTTTTCAACCCGAGTCAAACCGCCAAACTCTTTAACTATCCTTTTGGCCAAACCGTTAAAACTCTGCTGTGCATTTTATCAGTTCGGTTTAAGTGCTATAAACCGCAGTTGACCAAACTGATAAGTACTCGGTTGATTTTCAAGGGTATTTTCGAAAAAGTTTGGACCGCTATTCACCCCCCTCTAGCGGTTCTATACCCTTGTTGCCCTCTGGGACCAACAATAATAAACATGCAAAAGATATAATAAGCGTGTTTGTTATTTCTATAACAATGAAGCTATGATATAACGCATAGGCCTTTATCAAGGGCCTAGGGCATACTATCCAACATATGGGATATGGAAAGAAAAGAAAACTTGGTTTGTCTTTCATGAAGATTTAAGAAAGTGAGACTTTTGCGAAAAGACTTGTCTAGGACAAGGTCACACTTAAATCTAATAAATGTATTTTCATGGGATGTCCTAAAAAAACTTAAGGATATCATTTTACTTCTAAGAAACAAATTGTTTGTTTCTTATGATGGTACTTTTCTAGATAATTTTTTTCTCTAAAAGAACCAGTGGGAGTAAAATATATCTCGAATGGTTCGAGAGTAGAAAATAACATTGAATCTAAGATGGAAGTTGAACAAATTTCACAAGGAGTTGTGAAAATCTGTTCAAGTTACACAAGTTACTTGCATATATGATAGAATACAATCTATAACAAGAAACATTGGATTTCTCGTAATAGAAAGTATTGAGGTAAAGTTCATTGAGAATGACATATTTACCACCTATCAAAATGCAATGTCCGCTCCATATTTAGATTAATGACATGGAGTCATAGAATCTAAAAAGAAATCCATATATAATAATCAAGTTTGGAACTTAATCATTCTAACCTAAGGTGTAAAAAAACAAAGGATGGAATTAAGTTTTCTTGGAGAAAACTAACATGGATGGAAAAGTACATACTTTTTAAGCAAGACTAAATGTGAAGGCTTGACTCATATTTTGACTATGATAAAACTTTCTCACTCGTAGTCATGCTTTAAGACATTAGAATTCTCATTGTCATAGCTCCATATTTGGAATATGAAATATGGCAAATGGATGTCAAAACAGTGTTCCTTACGGGAACTCACTTATGGATGTATTTGATACAACCTAAAGGTTTTGATAATCTAGAAATTCTAATAAAGTATGTAAATTGCGGAAATCCATGGGATGGATTGAAGCAATGTTCTTCGAGTTGAAACAATCGTTTTGATGAAGTGTTCAAATCGTTTGAAATTCATCAAAGATGACTTGTGTTTGCTAGAAAATTAGTGGGAGCATAGTCTAATTCCTAGTCTTATATATGTGGTTGACATATAATTCATTTGAAAGAGTTTCTTAATGAAAGACTTAGGAAGAAGCCTCTTACATTCTTGGAATTAATATCTATTGATATAAATCTAGGAACTTGATTGGTTTGTGTCAAAGTACTTATAAAGACAAAGTACTGAATTATTCAGTATGCAAGACTCTTGTAGAAGAACTTGCAAGGTCGTCTAATGACAATGTTCTTGGAAAGACTAGTCTTATTAGAAGACTAATGAGCAAGAATAAATTATTAGGATTCCATATGCTTCGGCATTTGGATCTATCATGCATGTCATATTATGTACTTAGATGAGATAACTCATATACTTGGAGTATGATGAGAACATACTAATCATATCCTAGTGAAAGTCACTAGATAGTGGTCATGAATATCCTTATGTACTTGAGAAGAACTAAGGATGCATTCTTGATGCTTATTGGAATGGAAGATGATCTAGTAAACGGTTACATGGATGCATGCTTCCACAACGACAAAGGTAATTAAAGATTGCAGTATAAATATATATTTAAAGTAAGTACTATTAGTTTGAATAGTTACAAATAAATACAATGTTAATAATTCTACGAATAAAATTGGGTATTTAGTTGCATGAGTTGTAACTATGGAGTTGTTTGGATAAAGATGATATTAGTATAACTAGAAATAGTTTCTAGTACCACTAATCCTACGAACCTTTGTTGTGAAATAATGGTTATTACACAAGCCAAGGTGCTAAGGACTCATCTGTGATCCAAACAAACACTCAAACATTACCATCTCTACGAGAAATCGTTGATATGGGAGATGTCAAAATATGCAAATTACTTTATGATGATAACAAGGATAATCTTCTTAGATAAGATTCTCCACATGCTGTTATGATGGTCATAAGCTAAGCTCAATGGTATTGGATACGTGTTGATTGGTCCTACTGCAAGTGGGAGATTGTTGGAGATTATGCCCTAGGCCCTTGAGAAAGGCCTTATGTTACATCATGCTCTCATTTGTTATTGAGATAACAACCTTGGATTATTATATGTTTTGCATGTTTATTATAATAATCTCCGTCCCTAGTACTTATGAAGAACTAGTATAAGTTTAATCGATGATCATGTGATGATCATCTGTATATGATACAAATTAAACTTATGGGTACTTGTTGGTGAACAAGTACTGGATATGACCACTATGAGATTTATGTCATGGTCAAATGTCATAATTAAATGTCATATAGTTATATCATTGATACCCTTAGACCTGAGATTATCATCGTCTTCCACATGACGAACGTTGTGTTTGACGTACTCAAACGCTACCCTTAACTAGGTAGTTATAAAGGTTACGATTGGCACAATCGGATTCTTATAGGGAAGAGTGATAAGTCAAGATGGGATATTTTCCCTCTTTATCTAAAAGAGAGATATCTGCTTGGCCACTTGAGAGTTAGATTGATGATAGTGTATGGCCATACCTAAATGAATTGATGTGTTCAATGTCATTTCCTCATATCAATCTACTCGGGATCGAGAAAGCATTGGACACTTAAGTTGACTTAGACCGTGGCTTATGTTCAATATGATATCACGTGACAAAAGGATTATGATATGTTCTATGAGGATAAATGAACTTTGTTAAGTTATATTAATTGGGTAATCATGATGGCTTATTAGAGTCCGCTCATGATTTATGAGTTTGACCTTGGTTGGACTCATTTCCAACTTAATATAATCCTATGGGGTCACACACAAAAGAACGAATTGTTAAAAACGCAAAAGGCTAAATTTCTGGCGCGCACGTCCGTTCCAGTTTGTGAGCACGACTATGCCATTTAACAAGCATGACCATGCCAGTGTTCAACTCGGGCAAATTTGGTTCACACCAAATGGCACGGCCGTGCCACTTTGTGAGCACGACTGTGCCAGAGTCCCTGGGGCCAGATTTTGGTAAGTTTAATAGGGTGACGGGATTTAGGTCTCCCAGGTCATTAAGGTTTAATGAATAGGGACTATAAGTACATATTTTCAGCAGCCATTAAACCAATGTAATCCATATGTTTGAGAAACATATTATTGAGACTAGATTGAGAATCAAAAGCTCAAGAACACCAAAATTCATATAGCCTTTGAAGATTAGAAAATTGTGTTTTCTAATGATTGGATCTAGCAGTTCGGATCTAGAATTGTTCTAGATATTCGTTCGTGTGTGGATACACATAGAGGATGCTAGATTTAGTATCTCAAGTTCGTGTTCTTGTGATCGTGATCCGAAAAATGCGAAGACGAGGAGATCTAATCTAAAGCTTGAAGACTTGAAGATTTGAAGATCCGAAATTTTAAACGCATAACATCAGTTAGTATTCTAAATTCATCTTGTATTTAAATTAATCATCATGAATAGATCCATGGGCTCTAGGGTTTTGTTTATTTTTCTATTTCCGTTTCCGCTGCGCATGGTGCCTCAAAACCCAACAACAATAATTTTAAAAAAGGTAGTATGTGTGTGGTAGAAAATGAAGAGAGAGAATGAGTGGGGTTAAATGGTGGGATTGGTTGATATAAATATATTAAAACATTTCTATTTTGGGCATTCACTTATGTTAGGACGGACTGAAAAGGAAATTAATCTCATTTGTGCCGGGACGGAAAGAGTACGTCTTAAATGCTAAAATACACTGAGGTACAAGTCTTAGTTGCAAAAAATAGCTGATACACAAGTCTCATAGGGTAAAATACACTTTGAGACACAAGTCTCTGAAAGAAATATTTTTCGTATCTTTCTTATTGATTATCAAGACTTTAAATAGAGTTACAATACAAATCTAACTAGGGAATGTTAATCAAGATCCACTATTGTAGGAGCTATACAAGGGAAGAGATATTAGTGTAACAATATGATAATCTATGCATGTAAACAATAAACACCGAATATTATGGAATAACATTCTAACACTCACCCACAGTCAAAGCTTGAGGTAAACGAATTGTTAAAAAGGCAAAATCTACCTAATTAATTTAATTTTGAGCAGTATCGCTAAATCGGACTTAAAATTAAATTAACGTTGAATCTTAGCACACTTAAATTATATTATACAATTTTTGTATATTAAGGTTATATAATTTAATGGGAGTATTTATGAAATACAATTATTTATCTCTTAAATGATATTGGTATGAAATATAGGTGTATATTTATTAGCATATTTGTGTAGAATATCATATTAAATTTTAATTATGTATCATTATTGCGATTTGTTTTTTTAAAAGGACAAAAGTTAAAAATAATGAAATTAATTTCTTTGATTAGATCATGAGCTTAAGAATTGTTCTAAAGCAACAAGGGAAATTATACATTCTTAATAATCATATTCCGAAGTAACCTAAATTGCAGTATTAATTTGATTAATATGTTCCCTAGGATCATCAATTTTAATTTGATTAACTTGTTGATGATCTTAGATTTGTGAATAAATTGTTTATTCTGGGTTTGATGATCATGATGATTCGATAACCATGAACATCAAATCCTATTTGAATCAAGGAAAGCAATTTATGGTAAATTTTAGAAATTTAAAATTATTTTTCCGTGGTGCATGACCAAGGGGTCTTAAGACTCGGCGAAGCAGGTGATGTTCAGAATTTGAATCTGGGATTGAATATAGTTTCAGATGGCAGGTTTTCGTATTCGTGTTTCCTGAAAAGTGATCTCAATTCAGATAACTAAAATCAGAATCCTGAATTGTTCTGGATTGCTGAAATCAGTGAGACAAAGAATTTAGAAATGGACTACATATTCATACGGAATTGTGGTTGCCTTGTCACGACCCGAAAACCCGTCTCTATTTTCTTAGTAGTAAATATTTAATTATTTATTTATTTGCTTATTTATTTATCTATTTAAATATTTATGTGTGCATTTTATATCTCATAATATTTTTATGCCTAGCATTTTAATTAGTCATTTGTGCTAGTATGAAGTAAGGGAATTATTAGAGAAGAGGATATTAAGGGTAGTAGTAGTAGTAGTAGAGGGGGCCTAGGTGTAACATTTGAAAATAATTCTACTTACTCCCTCCCTCTCCCTCACCTCCCTCCCTCACTCTTCCCTGTGCACACACACACACACACACTCAATCTCTCTCTCTCTCCTCCATTGTTAAGAAGGTAAGAAATTCTCCCTTACATTTCCTTCATTTGATCATCTTCCTCTCATTGTTTCTTATTCCTCATTTTATGGAAAATGTTTAGATCGTCGCTAGGATCGTGTAGAGCTAAGAAAATTCGAATTTCGTCATCTTTGATAAATTCCAAGTAAGTTGCTTTTCCCCTTTTTATGCTAAAAAAATGTTCATTCTAAGCTTATATGATGCTATGTTTGCTATATATTGCTTCTTGGTTGATTTTAGAGTTGATTGGCATTTTGTTCATTTTTGTGAGAATTTGATGTTTGAATCATTTCTTGATTTGAGTTGTTTAGATGTTGTTTTATGAGTCCTTTTAGGCTTATTTGTTATTTTGGTGCTTTGTCATACTTGAGAAGTTGTAGTAGTAATTTGACCGGTGAAGCGAAGGGAGTATTCATAATCAGCCAAAATTTGTGCTCCAGGCCTGATTACACGAGTCGGTAGAGAAAAAAAAATGCTGAAATGGTGAAAAGTTACACGAGTCGTGTACTACTACACGACTTGTGTAGCAGCTGTTACACGAGTCGTGTAAGGGTACACGACTCGTGTAAAGGCCAAATTCTGCACTTGTATATTTTTTACGTGCAATCTTCCGGAGGTCATAACTTCTTCATCCGGACTCCGTTTTAGACGTGTAACTATCATTTTAAAGATCTTCTTGAGTACTTCGAGATGAGTGGGTTTTATTAATTGAGGTTAAGGTTCCATATTAGGTCGATCTCCTCAGTAAGTGTTTCATAACACAAAAACATTTAGAATAGTCTAAGTTTTTAGTACTATTCTAGTTGAATCAGATGGTCATTGTGGAACACTCTAGGTTGGTAAAATGGTTCCTTTGTGAACAAATATGTATGGAATTTGATTAAGTATCGTTTTGGAATGTTGAACATCTTGATATGTTGTTTGTATTGGTTCATCTTCATGGTGATTTATTTGGAATGGTTCCCCACTTTGGAATCATTGGTTGTTTATTTAAGCTAGTATTTATTACTTAGCATTTATTTGAAAGTCCAGCTGGTTAATTGTGTTCGAGACAGGCAATGGATAATGCTATAATGGCACAAGCCAAGTCCAGTATAGCAATCGCCCATTGGTCCTTCTTTCCTCATCCAGATTGGCCTTGGTTTGGATGAGCTAGCTCCTTTAGTGAGTATTCTAGCTAGTCGTTTTGGGTATGACTCTGTGTCATTTCCCTTGTTCTTTGTGACATGTTACATTGTTATGGTTCCGGTACCGGGGTTGTTATCTTCAGCTGTTTATGCTACTATGAAGATGGTTTAATTGGTTGATTGGTTGAAGCTGCGCAGCAATTATTCTATCAGTTTGGGAAACCTTGGCTAATATCCTTTGTTACTTGTTTATTTTCGCTGCTATATGTTAACTGTTACTTGCTACGTGCTATATGAGATTTATTACTGTTATTGCATCATAGCATGACATGTAGTTGCATTAGTAACTTATTGAGATTTATCTCACCCCCTTTCTTTTTATCTTTGTGTTTCCTTAACCCCCCCAGGAGGAAAGTAATAGGACTCGTTGATCACGAGGATGACGTCGAGAGTGATCGTGACTTTTGGGCAGGTTATTGTTCGGTTTACATTACTTAAATGTATAACCTTTTGGGATAGTATTACCAAACTATGACGTCATTTAGATTTGAAATCTTTTGTATTTTGGTGTAAGCTTGTGGAGCTTATACTAGTTGTATTTTATTGTTGTTAAAAATGGATATCTAAAAATTTGTGTTACATCTCTTGGGTTAATGAGGAATTTTTATCTTCTGTATTTTGGTGTTTTAATTATTAAGTCGACGTCTAGCTCGCGAGTTCCCGGCCCACGGGGTCGGGGTTGCGACAATTGGTATCAGAGCCACGGTTTAGCTCTAAGTTTAAGTATATGTGGACTAGAATGGCCTAGGAGGGTAGTAGTGTTTGGAGTGAGTAACGGTTGGTGTGTTTATGCAGGTATTTGTTCAAAATGGCTAGAAGAAGGGCTGGTGAAGGTCCCAGTGGGGCTCCGAATCATAATGAGATACGGGAAGAAATCGTGCGATGTTTCAGGGTATGTTTGAAGCGGCTATGAAAGCAATTCATGACCAAGGGCGAGAGAGGAACAAGCACCACCTCCATGGTCTGGTTGGAGAAGTTCTTGAAATTAAAAACCGGTCGAGTACGATGGTGAGCCCGGATGTGAAAAAGGCAGAAATGTGGCTAGAGGCAATGGAAAAGATCTATGATGTCTTTGGTTGTACGGGTGAAGATAGAGTTAGGTTTGCGGCCTATAAGCTAGTGGGAGCTGCTGAACATTGGTGGAAGGCACTTAAGGCAAGTTGGGATGTGACTCTTGTACCGTTATACTTGGGAGTTGTTTGTGAGGAAATTCAAGGAATACTTCATTCCTTTGGTTGATCAGAACCGGAAGGAGATCGGTTCCTAAGCTTGGAGTAGAACGTGTTGACCGTAGCTCAATACTCGGCTAAGTTCACAGAATTAGCTAGGTATTGTGACTACCTTGTGAGGACTGAAGAGCAGAAGGCGTTGAGGTTTATCAGAGGCTTGAGGACAGCTATCAGGACTTAGCTTATAGCTCAGAGGATTCAGACTTTCCAGGATGCTGTGGACCGTGCTTACTTAGTAGAGCAATACATCGGGGAGCACAAGAGAAAGACTGAGGTGGTTAACACGGGTAAAGAAGGAGGTCAAAACAGGTCACAACCACAACCCACGTTCGGATAACCGACGTAATCAGGAGGACAATCTCAATTCAGAGGGCAACCAATCCTAAGGAATCTGGTCACTACTCCGGGGAACCAAGGGAATCAGAATAGGAGAATTTGTTCTTATTGCCAGAGGGAAGGACATTCGGAGGATCGGTGTTGGAAGAAGCAAGGGAAGTGTATTAATTACGGTTAGTTGGGGCACTTTGTGAAGGATTTCGAGGTTTAAGGTCAGCCATCGGGAAGTGGAGCTGGTACTGCTCAAGGTCAGAAGAGAGATGCAACGGGAAGCCTAAGGTTCAAGGAAGAGTTTTTGCTATGAACCAACAGGCAGGTACCGATGATCCTTCAGTGATAGGAGGTATTATTTCTGTGTCTAGTGTGAGCGCTCATGCATTAGTAGATCCAGGATCATCGCATTCATACATATCTGTGCACTTTGCTTCTTTGCTAAATGCTTCATCTGAGTCCTTACCTTATGTGCTAGAGGTGTCAAACCCTATGGGAGATTGCTTGGTAACTGATAAAGTGTTTCGTGCTTGTGATGGCTTATTTGTGGTCATGTTTTGTGTTCGGATTTGGTAGTTCTTCCGATACAAGACTTTGACGTTATTTTGGGTATGGATTGGCTGAGCAAATATCATGCTTCAGTTGACTATCGTAGGAAGGTCGTTACTTTTTCTATTCCTAATGTGCCTAAGTTTGTGTTTGAGGTTGTTCCTTTGGGTAGAAATATTCGTATAATTTCTTATGTGAAAGCTAGGAGATTATTGCATCGTGATTATGAGGGTTATTTGGCTAGTATGCTGGATACCAGGAAAGAATCACCTGGTTTGGAAAGTGTTTGGTAGTTAGAGAATTTTCTGATGTTTTCTTCTGAGTACAATATGCCTCCCGATCGAGAGATAGAGTTCTGTATAGATCTATTACCAGGGTACAGCTTCGATTTCGAAAGCACCTTATAGAATGGCTCCAGTAGAGTTGAAAGAATTGAAGGTCCAGTTATTTGGAGTTGCTCGATAGAGGATTTATTCGGCCTAGGTTTCACCTTGGGGAGCACCGGTTTTGTTCGTAAGGAAGAAAGATGGTTCATTGAGGTTGTGTATTGATTACAGGAAGTTGAATCAGTATAACGGTGAAGAACAAATATCCTCTACCAACATATTGATGATTTTTTCGATCAACTTTCAAGGGTCAGTGGTATTCTCTAACTTGATTTGAGGAGTGGATACCATCAGTTGAAGATCGATCGGAATGTTGGTAGTGGTGCCCTAGCACGTTAATAAACGTTGTAATTGTTATCATTTATTTCATATCAATAAAGAAATGTTTTGATTATTATTGTTTGTTCATGTTTACTTATAATAATCTCCGTCCCTAGTACTTGTTAA
>JAOWBW010003531.1:0-27345 GCA_026119855.1 Campanula takesimana | reverse complement strand
TACTTGCTTAAACAACAACCGGGGCATGATTCCAAAGTAAGGAAACCACACAAATCTCATCATAAAGATGCAAACAATTACTCATAAAGAGTTCATTCTCAATGACATTAAGTCACAACACAATCTTGCACACATTCACAATTCAATCCATTATCTACAATCTTAGCATCCCAAAACACCCTTCTAGGTGCTCTACACAAGGACCCAAAACCTGGACAAGGATTGACTTCTAATGACACGCCCCCAAGTCCCAGGATCTCCCTAATAGAATCTCGAACCTGGTGCGCGTAACTAACAAGAAACAAGAAACTAACGGGAAACAGGAACAATACCTGTTAAAAACAAAACTGACATGATATATATACTCAAGAGTAGGGAGCTAAGATAGCTCACAACGAGTTCTAGACCAAGAAAATTAAAACCAAAATGGTTACATACAGCGGAAGACATGCCTAGCAAATAAGCTGGCATCAAGAACTTACTAGAGACAACAAGTACTACACGAGTCTACCCAAAACAAGCCCAGAGTTTTAATAACTCATACAACCTCGTCCTTACCAATGTATTAAAAGGACACTAGCTTCAAACAAGACATCCTGCTGAGTAAGTTCCCAGCTATGTCGAGCCTCACTGCGTACTATCCCCTGTTCCTGGGGGGGAATGTAAACAAATAAAGGGTAAGATAAAATCTCAGTAAGCTATTAACATGCAGCTATACGACATGTTATCATGCAATACAAGTAGATAATCAAGTAATCATATATCAAGTATCATCAAGTAACAAGTATAGGAGAGGCTAAGACAACTCAACAAGTAATCAAGCTCAAGATATGATCAGGTAACAAGTAGTCAAGTAGTGTGAGAGCTAGACAACTCACCAAGATGCACATAGGCCTATCACGTTATCATTACTGAATCCTTTCCTTATTTCTCCCAAGAATACCATTGTTGTCGATGCTTGTATAGCTGAGGGACAACCACGATCAAGAACAAAGAGACTGCTATGCAGTATATAAGAAGACCCGGTAAACCAGTGTCATTCCCAAGAACAAGATTCACGAGGTGTTCACGAGTTTAGCATTCACTAAGTCAGGCTTATTGCTCCAACCAGGAAGCTATGCCCTTACAATGGCCAACGGTAGTAAGGGGTCAAGCGCAAAATACATAGGGACCTGATTGTCACTGAAGCCCCAGCTCTCGCGACAAGCGTGAACCTATATATTTCCGAACAAGTAAGGAGAACCAGCTGGACTCACACAAGAATGCATAAGTAGATGTTTACTTGAACTACGAGAATAGAACTAAGTCCCATATTAGTGGGACCAGTCTTTATGCACCATGTAATCATGTATCATGTGCTCACGAAAATATGCACCATGTAATCATGTATCATGTGCTCACGAGAATATGCACCATATCATCATGTATCATGTGCTCACGAGAATACAAGTACACGTACGCAATCATTGTGAAGACAAATCAATCTAACAATGGCTCGTAGGGTGTCCATATAACACGGTCAATCACGTTATAGTCCTATTAAAACAGACCTCAAACAAATAGTAGGGTATATCATTTCTATATCACTTTGTCACATGCCAAGTTTGCACGTACATATTCATATCACGTTTAAACACATTAAAGTGTCTATCACGATACTTACTATCAAATAGAGTCCAATACCTTAGACCTCTAAACACGCAGTAGAATAGGTCACATCATACCTAGTCACAGTCATATCTCACGTATATGCATCGTTAGTAATCGAATACTTTTTCCAACACATATTGTGTTCTATAGTTATTCTTATTAACTTAAATCATAGTATTCACGATTATATGAATTATCTTCATATTGCACTAGTCCCTATTTTCTTAGGAACCCATTCAAGACAAGATATCTTCTTTATTCTTTATATACTTCATTGAGTATATACACGATTAAAACCAATCACTAGCACTTTAGTTTTTATTCATAGCACTTCCAATATACAACGTATCAAATTCAAATGTGTAGTAGAGTTAATATTCTCTATCTAGTTCCATATTCCAACTCTTTTGTTATTCATACCATGTATAAAGTAATCAAGAAGTAACATTATATCAAGTAACTATATGCAAGATTTGCATATACACATCAAGGATCTTTCAAGTTTTTATTACCATACACATATATTGTGTCAAGGCACGTACAAGATTTTATAATCTTATATTCAAGTCTTAATCCAATTATTTGGATGTTCAAGTCATGTACAAGATTTTATTATCTTATACTTCAAGTTATTGTCTCAACTTAAGACATCCAGACATTCAAGACATTCAGGACATTCAAGACATTCAAGACATTCAGGACATTCAAGACATTCAAGACATATACAAGATTTATCATCTTAATCCAAGTTCTCAATCCATTTCTTTGGATGGTTAAACATGTACAAGAGTTAATTATCTTATACATCAAGTTCAAGCTAGGAAGATGAATTCTACATCTTTCACGTATTATTTTCCAATCCTTTTCTTAGGACATTTCAAGCTCAATTCATTTCTTTTACCGTCCCATAAATAATAGGACAATTTCCTTTTATTCTAATTTAATATTTCACCGTCCCCAAAAGTATAAGTACAATTTTATAATATACTAATATACCCATTTAGAGATACTTCCATTCATTTCCCCGTACCACAAATAATGATACAAATTTTCTAATAATATTTAAATCAAGTTACTATTTTACAGTCTCACGAATAGGAGTATAAATTCCTAACATTTAACAAATCCAAAAGTGCATAACATGCACAAACTATTCTTTTCAAGTTCTTTTTATATCATTTTATACAGAGGGTTATTACTCCCTTTGTCCCAAATTTACAAGTATCACAAAATCACCCCAAACACAAAATTGACAAGCACAAGTATCATCAAAAATAACATATATGAATGTTATTACAAGCAAGGGGGAGCTAATAACTTACTTAGTCCGAAATCAAGTTGACCCAAATTAATTTCTGATCGGCCTGGAACGCTCTATTCAACGCCACGAATATTTATCCGGGACCGGAATCACGAACGGAGGGATAATTAAGCTCGAGGAGTCGAGAATAGAGTAAAACTGAACTCCTTTTTATGAAACAGAGAGAAAGTACGAGAAAGAAATTGAGAAAGTGCTGAGGAAGAAGGCAAACCAACTTGATATACTTCAACTATCCAAGAATTGCAACTAGGCCCCTCAAGTTCTAACTTTGACAAAAAGGTCCCTAAACTTTCAACTTTGACATTTAACCACCTTAATTTTCTAAAGTAGTTAAATAATTAACTCAAATAAAATAGCATATAAATATGCTAGTCAAGAATTTAACAAGCAAGTCAAGAATTTAACAAATAAGTCAAATATTTAACGAGATTAAGGATGGGCATTACATCCTCCCCTCCTTAAAAAATTCGTCATCGAATTTTACTGATCAAGATTATAATATATATAATCAACAAATAGAACTCAAGAGCATCAAGACTATACACATATACTCACAAATAGATATTACACGTATGATCACAAATATTCTATGCAATCCAGATGTATCAATTATAACATCGAAACACATAAAGTCAAGCAGACTCGATTAGTCAATCCACTATATTGGTGAAACTTGACATATCCACTAGAATAATAGAAACGGTCATATCCTCCAGATCACTGTAATACTAGTCAAATTACTAGGCAATCTCAAATACTGAAGTCGTGGTCATCCATCATTTCAATATTAAAAATTGACTTCACGTTTATCAATCCATCGAAAAGGTGTAGCTCTCGGTGTCAAATAATTAACGACAGAGCTGCCTTCGAAATTCATTAATGAATCTCTAACAAGATCAAGAAATCTCAAGAACACGCGTACCTTAGTTGTTTCCACTTATAGGTCAACAAAGATGCTTACTTCAGGTATCCCCTTCAAGGCAATATATCCTCTATCAAGAAATTTCTCAAGTTGAATCTTCAACTCTTTTAACTCAATCGAGGTCAAGAACATTAATCCAGATGTCAGCACTGTATTCGCACTGTAACAACTCAAGATAATCCAAGTTTCTCATCAAGTAACAGGTATTACTCAGTAGAAATTATAGCTGAGATCTCATCAAGAATGGATACATCCATCTGGTTTAGTGTAGAAATTCCACTGTCAATCACATAGGTTAAATACCCAGTACAATCTCGATAACACTGTTCGAACTTTCAATGCAGAACATGAATGTTATACATAAATCTATCATGCTCACAAAATAGTCAAGCATACTAGCATAGAACTATTCACCATCTATTGTGGCAAACAAGAATGGCATAACATATAGAAAGCCAAATCATAACACGTAAGAGCCAAGCCATAACACGTATCACATCAATGTCCCATCTAGGTAACATGACAAGTTAACATAGAACGTATAGGGTGTTATCACCCACACTTCTATCAAGCTCTTATACATAACGATATCAAGCATGTAGTCTCTTACTAGAGAATACATTTCCACGTAATTCATGAGATAAGGACAAGCATGCAATATATAGCACGAAACAATGTCCACTAGACAAGATAGATACGCCTAAGTCTTTAAAGACTCGCGCTCTCGATTCTCAAACCATCTAATCCAATTGGATCAACACTATCAACACCAGTCCTATGCCTGGTATAACAACAAGTAACGAAGCACTCGGCGTCGAAAACACACCCAAGACTAACCCAACCTAGGCCATAGACCCTATCCAGGCTTAGAGCTAAACCATAGCTCTGATACCAAACTGACATGCCCCAAGTCCCGGGATTCCCTAATAGAATCTCGAACCTGGTGCGCGTAACTAACAAGAAACAAGAAACTAACGGGAAACAGGAACAATACCTTTAAAAACAAAACTGACATGATATATATACTCAAGAGTAGGGAGCTAAGATAGCTCACAACGAGTTCTAGACCAAGAAATTAAAACCAAAATGGTTACATACAGCGGAAGACATGCCTAGCAAATAAGCTGGCATCAAGAACTGATAGAGACAACAAGTACTACACGAGTCTACCCAAAACAAGCCCAGAGTTTAATAACTCATACAACCTCGTCCTTACCAATGTATTAAAAGGACACTAGCTTCAAACAAGAACATCCTGCTGAGTAAGTTCCCAGCTATGTCGAGCCTCACTGCGTACTATCCCCTGCTTTCCTTGGGGGGGGAATGTAAACAAATAAAGGGTGAGATAAATCTCAGTAAGCTATTAACATGCAGCTATATGACATGTTATCATGCAATACAAGTAGATACTCAAGTATAATCATATATCAAGTATCATCAAGTAACAAGTATAGGAGAGGCTAAGACAACTCAACAAGTAATCAAGCTCAAGATATGATCAGGTAACAAGTAGTCAAGTAGTGTGAGAGGCTAGACCAACTCACCAAGATGCACATAGGCCTATCACGTATCATTACCTGAATCCTTCCTTATTTCTCCCAAGAATACCATTGTTGTCGATGCTTGTATAGCTGAGGACAACCACGATCAAGAACAAGAGACTGCTATGCAGTATATAAGAAGACCCGGTAACCAGTGTTCATTCCCAGAACAAGATTCACGAGGTGTTCACGAGTTTAGCATTCACTTAAGTTCGGCTTATTCTCCAACCAAGGAAGCTATGCCCTTACTATGGCCGGTAGTAAGGGGTCAAGCGCAAATACATAGGGACCCGATTGTCACTTAAGCCCCATCTCTCGCTACAAGCGTGAACCTATATATTTCCGAACAAGCAAGGAGAACCAGCTGGACTCACACAAGAATGCACAAGTAGATGTTTTACTTGAACTACGAGAATAGAACTAAGTCCCATATTAGTGGACCAGTCTTTATGCACCATGTAATCATGTATCATGTGCTCACGAAAATATGCACCATGTAACATGTATCATGTGCTCACGAGAATATGCACCATATCATTATGTATCATGTGCTCACGAGAATACAAGTACACGTACGCAATCATTGCGAAGACAAATCAATCTAACAATGGCACGTAGAGTGTCCATATAACACGGTCATCCATGTTAGAGTCTATTAATAACAGACCTCAAACAAATAGTAGGGTATATCATTCTATATCAGTTTGTCACATGCCAAGTTTGCACGTACATATTCATATCACGTTTAACACATTAAAGTGTCTATCACGATACCCTTACTATCAAATAGAGCCCAATACCTTAGACTCTAAACACGCATTAGAATAGGTCACATCATACCTAGTCACAGTCATATCTCACGTATATGCATCGTTAGTAATCGAATACTTTTTCCAACACATATTGTGTTCTATAGTTATTCTTATTAACTTAAATCGTAGTATTCACGATTATATGAATTATCTTCATATTACACTAGTCCCTATTTTCTTTAAGAACCCATTTCAAGACAAGATATCTTCTTTATTCTTTATATACTTCATTGAGTATATACACGATTAAAACCAATCACTAGCACTTCAGTGCTTATTCATAGCACTTCCAATATACACGTATCAAATTCAAATGTGTAGTAGAGTAATTATTCTCTATCTAGTTCCATATCCCAACTCTTTTGGTTATTCATACCATGTATCATGTAATCAAGAAGTAACATTCTATCAAGTAACTATATGCAAGATTTGCATATACACATCAAGGATCTTTCAAGTGTTATTACCATACACATATATTGTGTCAAGGCACGTACAAGATTTTATAATCTTATATTCAAGTCTTAATCCAATTATTTGGATGTTCAAGTCATGTACAAGATTTTATTGTCTTATACTTCAAGTTATTGTCTCAACTTAAGACATTCAAGACATTCAAGACATTCAGGACATTCAAGACATTCAAGACATTCAGGACATTCAAGACATTCAAGACATATACAAGATTTTATCATCTTATATCCAAGTTCTCAATCCATTTTCTTTGGATGGTTAAACATGTACAAGAGTTAATTATCTTATACATCAAGTTCAAGCTAGGAAGATGAATTCTACATCTTTCACGTATTATTTTCCAATCATTTTCTTAGGACATTCAAGCTCAATTCATTTTTTTTACCGTCCATAAATAATATGACAATTTCCTTTTATTCCAATTTAATAGTTCACCGTCCCCAAAAGTATAAGTACAATTTTATAATATACTAATATACCCATTTAGGGATACTTCCATTCATTTCCCCGTACCACAAATAATGATACAATT
This sequence comes from Campanula takesimana, assembly GCA_026119855.1. Lineage (NCBI taxonomy): Eukaryota > Viridiplantae > Streptophyta > Magnoliopsida > Asterales > Campanulaceae > Campanula > Campanula takesimana. Next base: position 20,093 of record JAOWBW010003531.1, on the reverse strand, counting down.
TTTCTAATAATATTTAAATCAAGTTACTATTTTACAGTCTCACGAATATGAGTATAAATTCCTAACATTTAACAAATCCAAAAGTGCATAACATGCACAAACTATTCTTTTCAAGTTCTTTTTATCATTTTATACAGAGGGTTATTACTCCCTTTGTCCCAAATTTACAAGTATCACAAAATCACCCCAAACACAAAATTGACAAGCACAAGTATCAAAAATAACATATATGAATGTTATTACAAGCAAGGGGAGCTAATAACTTACTTAGTCTGAAATCAAGTTGACCCAAATTTAATTTCTGATCGGCCTGGAACGCTCTATTCAACGCCACTAATATTTATCCGGGACCGGAATCACGAACGGATGGATAATTAAGCTCGAGGAGTCGAGAATAGAGTAAAACTGAACTCCTTTTTATGAAACAGAGAGAAAGTACGAGAATGAAATTGAGAAAGTGCTGAGGAAGAAGGCAAACCCAACTTGATATACTTCAACTATCCAAGAATTGCAACTAGGCCCTCAAGTTCTAACTTTGACAAAAAGGCCCCTAAACTTTCAACTTTGACATTTAACCACCTTAATTTTCTAAAGTAGTTAAATAATTAACTCAAATAAAATAGCATATAAATATGCTAGTCAAGAATTTAACAAGCAAGTCAAGAATTTAACAAATAAGTCAAATATTTAACGAGATTAAGGATGGGTGTTACATCTAACTCATTTGAAATTAACTAACTTTTGTTCAACAGGGGTCTGGGCGGTCGCCCAGGGCCCCTCTGGGCGGTCGCCCACAAGCCTAGACTCAGAATTTCCAATTTCTCCTGCAAGTCAATTTCATCTGTCCCAAGAATAGGAGTATAAGTTACTAACACTTATACTATTACCAGGAGTGCAACAACCATCCAAAAACATTACTTTCAAACTTAACTCTTCATTTCTACCAAAATACTCCCTTTGTCCCAAAATTACAAGTATCACAAAAATCATCAAATTCACAAAAATAACAATCATAAGTGTCAAATGTAACATATATGACCATTTTAACATTTAAAAGGGAATTAGTAACTTACCTATTTCGGGAAAAAGTATCGCAGAAATATGTTTTGTTCGGGTAGAAATGATCTATTCAACGCCCTGATCATTTTTATATAATTAGTTTTTAAAACGGAGTAGTAAATAAAAAGAAATAAAATCAAAATGAAATGAACTTACCTTTTTCTCTTAACCTTAGGAAAGAACGAGAAATGTTCTGTAAGTTGTGAACACAGAGGGAGGGGAAGAAGCATAAGTTTATAAAATATCTTTGCCCCACTTTTATACTTAGGTCACTCAACTTTCAATTTCAAAACTTAAACCCCTGAACTTATATTTCCAATAAGGACCCTATGGTTTCAACTTAATCATTTAACTCCCTTTACCATTATTACTACTAAGTAAATAACACAATTAATCAAGTAAGATGTACAAATCATAAAATATGATGCAACACATAAAATGCACACATAAGTTCAATTAAAATCCCCAAAAATATAAAATAAATAGGGACGGGTTTTGGGGTCGTTACATCACAAATCCGTCAATGGTAAGAAAATCGTCTCGTTTTAAAAAAAAAACGTTTTCACACTCGTTTTAAAACAAAAATGTTTTCAAAAACCCATTCGATTGCAAGAAAATTGCTACCGCATTCGATTGCAAGAAAATTGCTACCGCATTCGATTGCAAGAACATTGCTACCCTTTCGATTGCAAGAAAATTGCTACCCTTCGATTGCAAGAACATTGCTACCTTTTGATTGCAAGAATATTTCTCCCCGTTGAACTACGTGACTGGTCTGATTCCCATCCGGGATACGTAGGCAGCCTGTCACCTCAGGTTCGACCACCCTTTATTTCGAATGTTTGGTTACCCCGGTCTGTTTGGTCACCCCGAATTTGATCCCCTCAAATGTTTGGTTACTCTTTGGTCCGCTCGAGCGCTTGGGTTGGATCTCCCTCAGAACTACGCCTCGACTTGATTCCCGAAAGGGATACGTAGGTAGCTCGATAACAAGAGTTTCAGTCGGACGTTCTATCGAATATGATGTTACCCCAATCCCCAGCAAAGAGAATTCGGTTTCTCAATGCATCCCCATCTATCCGAACTACGATTGGTCTGATTCTCACAAAAGATACGTAGGAATCTCGGGTTCTCGAGTTCGACCATATGATTGTGTTTGTTTCCTTGCTTGAGTAGAACTACGGAGGCTTGATTCCTCAAAGGGATACGTAGGAAGCCTTACCTTGGGCCCAGCCGTTAAACCCTAGACGAGATCGGTTGTCTATATTGGATCGTCGAATCCACTTTACATCACAAGTGAATTCGATGAGGGGCTCTATAGACATCCCGATCTCGCACCCCTAAACCAAACCTTGAATTGGTTTAAGCGCGATAATCGACCTAGAACCCTAGATTTGGCAGTTTGGGACTACCGACCGTCATACGGTGAATCGGATGCAGAACCGAGTCTGGATTCATGATCAGGACTCAAATCCGAGCAAGTAGACGTATTCTCTGAAAATCGAGCGTCGGGACCCACGGCGGGTCCCGCAACCCCTTAGAGAGCCTTTTTAGCGATCATCTTTGCATTTAAAATTTTATTATGTTATCCCTTAATTATTAACATGTTATATATATATCACTGTGACCAAAAAATTACAGCGAGCAACTTTCGTGTTGGAGGCAAGAGCAACCGGATCACCGTTACGCGCACATCGAAGCAGTTCGAACCATTACGGAATGAGAAAACAGAGCTGAAAATAATGCAATGCCACCTTGTATGGCTTCCCAAATGTGGCTGCATGCTGAGAAGCTTCAAAGGGTTGAGACAACATTGTTGGACCAATCAGAAGATGACACGTGGCAGACAAAATGACTCAGTAACTTTCCACTGCCACCGTACGACTACAATGGGGGAGTACGGCCCCATTATAGCCGTACGGCTCCCTATGCCTGTTTCCACCAGATTTGCTTTTTCCTTGGTTTTTCTCATGTTGGTGGCCACCTTGCATCCCACTAAGGCCTTAATGACGAAGAAAGGCTGATGACCCTCTACTAACCCTCCTCCTAAGGTCATTTTTGTCCTAAATAATCACCTCCCTCCTCCATATACCTCCTTGGTTGATCAAAGAAGGGGTGATTCCATCCAACACATTCCATTCACTCATTCACCTCACTCCCATCGTTCAAACTCTCTCTCTAAGTTCATCCTACATTCATCCTCCCACCATACAACCACCATGTCTCCACCATTACACCACCACCTCTCCACTACAAAACAACCACACACACTAGCAAACAAGCAACAATCTTCATCTACTCAACTTCAACAACAACAACCTCAATCAACAACAAAATAAAGCCTTCCCTTGGAAGCAAAGGAAGCACGAACCCACCCCAAACTAGGTAAGAAGGTAATAATATCTCTTTTAAGTTTAAGTTGTAATCAATGTAGAAGTTTGTATGCCTAGTTGTGAATACCCCTTTCCGATGAAGCGACGCATGGGAAGTATCTTGTGATTATTTTTATTTACAAAGGGAATATTCTTAACGACATTAAAATTATGAGAGTCTCCACGCCGTTTTAATTAAAGCCAAAACATTGAAAAAAGCATTTTAGTGGGTTCGGGGGTCAAATTACAACAAGAGAAGAATATTGGACGTTATCACTCCTATTGCCCGAATTGATCGGTCTTTCTATCATGATGCGGTGTATGTAGTGTGTTAGTGATTTAGACCGGATCCGAAGATTGCCTACGTTCCTCTCAATGTGAGAAGCTCAGGTCAGCGTAGTTCGCAGAGAATTAGAATAGGTAGAAGAATCGGGATCATGCATAATGAGGGGGGAATTACCTAAAGATTAGGGTTTAGAAGTAGTTCCTAGATCATCCTCGGGTTGATGAACCCTAGATCATCATCGGCTATGAAATAACATGTAATTATGAAGATCGCAACCCTAAATATAGCATAAATAAGGTTTTAACCTATGAACACGAAGAACATGCGAAGAACATATTATGAACATATGAATGAGCATGCAAAGAATATGAAGAAACCTATGAATAAACATGTACGAACATGAATATAAAAGATCTACATTAAAAATAATGCAAGAACGTGAAGAAAGGTTAGAACACTTACCTATGTTGGCAAGAAATAAACCTTGGATCTTCTTGAATGTTTGAATGCTAATTAGAGAGCAAAATAGTGTTTAAGAACTCCAAAATTCGTACTTAGAGCTATCCAAATCCGATCCCTAAACCAATAGCCTAGGATTGGTTTATATAGTAAACTGAGGGGAAGATCTGATGGTCCAGATCATCCGGAGCAAGGTTGGCCGCCTGGCCATGGTTGAAGCCGGTGACAATAGTGGCCGCGTGGCCAAGATCAACGCGGAGCAAGGTTGGCCGCGTGGCCAAGGTTGCAGGCTGACTTGATTCTTAAGCTAGGGTTTCTGCATGGTTTTAAGGAAACCATTTACTACCTAATTTGATAGATTTTGTCATAAATGAGATATTTGGGAATCCGGGACAAGTCTTTGTAAGGTTTCTAATTCCTATAAAGTCCTTGTATTTTGGGAAAGTCCTAATAAACTCATTTTCAGGTCGGGTACTAACAGTAGCCCCTCGGCGACGCTTCTTGCAAGGCAATGTGGGGTCGACGATAAAAGAAGGATCCGTCTGAAACATGAGTTTCAAAACAGATGAAAGGTAAGGGAACGGCTGAACCTTGGCAGGCGACCTACGTATCCGCGGAGGAATCAAGCCAAACGTAGTTCAAATCTGATGGAAATTGGGAATGACTGTCCTCTGATGGGAGCAACGCCTCTGCTGGGGAAAATGCACCTGCTGGGGATGAGAGATGACCGCGTCGGTCGGGTGGCTGGACCTTTTCAGGTTTCCTACGTATCCTCCGAGGAATCAAGCCGGTCGTAGTTCAGAGATATTAGGGAAAAACGAGCCATCGGACTTCTGCTAGGGATAATAAACCTACGGGCACTATCCTGCATGAAGAACGAGCATTTGTAAGCAATGAAGTTATTTGGGAAAACTAAAGACTACGTTGTCTTCATAATCCCAAGATGGAATGATAAACGCAATCAGGATCGCCAGGGTTCCTGCCGATTGCGCTAAAGTAATAGATGTTGGATCTCTCGCGAACAGAAACGCCGAGGCTTCTACCAACGCGATGATCTAGGATGCGTATGTCATAGAGGCGCCGAAGTCTCTACGATCATGCAAATCCTAATAAATGCGGATCTCTCGTAAACAGAAACGCCGAGGCTTCTGCCAATCACGATTGATCAAGGATACGTATGTCATAGAGGCGCCGAAGTCTCTACGATTAAGCAAATCCTAAAATAGATGCTGGATCGCTCGCAAACAGAAACGCCGAGGCTTCTGCCAATCACGATCGATCTAGGATGGTATGTCATAGAGGCGCCGAAGTCTCTATGATTATACGAATCCTAAGCAAATATTCTGTGAAGAATGGAAATTTTAAGGGGCTTTCCGTACCCAAAGGTAACGAATATTAGTCAAAATTGTGCTAAGGGCATTTAAGATGAATTAATGGGAAAAGATCAGGGACAAAAGTGGAATTTTATCTGAAGGGCAAGGTTGGCCGCGTGGCCAAACACACTAAATTGCAAAAGTGGCCGCGTGGCCAAGAACGCTGAGTGGTCAGATCTCCTTCACGCGGATCGCTGATCTGACGGCTGGGGTTGCAAGGGCGAAAGTGGCCGCGTGGCCAAGGTAGCCGGCGGGCTGACTCTTGGTCACATCACCAGAAACCCTCCCTCTTCTTCTTCTTTTCTTCTTTCTTCTTCTTCCTTCCTCCATTGACGAGTTAGAGAGAGAAAATTGAGTTTTTAGAGAGAGAAAGAGAGAAAGCTCAGATTTTGATAATTTGAAGATTTCATTTCACATATCTCTTGAAGCTATGGCAGATTGGATCAATGAGGCGTTATTTAGGGATTTCCCGGCCAAGGTGGGTATATGATTCCACAACAAGAGCCACAAGGAGAGGGGCACGGTAATGCTCAGGGCGGAGGAAATGTAGGGGCTGACCCAGGAGCGGGCTTTGAAGCGGCGCCCTTGATTCCACGGGGCGGTTTGAGACCACGAGCCGCGACTCGGAATTATCGCGATAATCTGCTGCGGTCTACGTTCGACCAAGATTACGATTTTTACATCGACTCTGAGCGTCATTGGTCGATGGGGCTTCGGAGACGCGAGAGGTAAATTTCGAATTTTCACTTTCTCCTTCTCGCACATTTGTATGTTTTATGCACATAATATGAAATGCTAGAATAATGGAATGCTAGAATTTAAATTGCTAGAATTGTAAATTGCTAGAATGGTAACATACCTGTGCTGTGTTTACCTGCAGAGGATCAAGGCTCGTGGGTCCACAGTGACTGTGGGCAAACTGTGGGCGTCCCTGCCGGAGGGACCGGGCGGTTTGCGTGCTCGGATCGAGGCTATGGGCTTTGGCCCATTCTTTGACAGTGTCCGCATGGTCGGGGCTACCTGAAGGTGGCAGCGGTGATAGAGGTGTGCCGGGAGTTCTGGTGGGATACCACCATACCTTCCACTTTAGTTGGGGAGAGATTACCATCACGCCGACGGATTTCGCGGCCATCACAGGGTTGAGGTTTACTGGTACCCCTTTGCCTTTTGATGAGAGCTTGGCGGAGCGACGGGACTATAGACAGGCTCTGCTGGGAGTTGACACCGACCTGGGAGGAGGTGTCAAGGGTTATGGAGTGGAGGCCGGGAAGGTGAATCGCTTGGTGGAGGTGGCTATTGAGGCCTTTAGTAGGGGGGAATATGATTTGGATTGCTTGGTCCGGCTGTTCTTATGGTACAGCTTTTCAGAGATTTTGTTTCCCAGTGGGGCTACTGTCTGCCGGTACTCACTGCTAGGGGCTCTTGTGGACTTGGACTTAGTCGGTGGGATTTCTTGGGGTGGAGCCGGTTTGGCTGAGATTTACCGGGCTTTGGACCATTGCTCGAGGGCTAGCTCGTCGGCCTTTGACGGGTTCCAGTTCGCCTTTGAGGTACGCTCTTGACTACCCTTCTTTTCACTTGTTGAGATTCTTTCTATCTTTTGGTCTGAAATGTCTCTCTCATTATATGCACAGGCTTGGGTGTACGAGGTCTTCGGTGTCGCCCCCTTTCAGTTGGTGATGAGTGCTAACAAGGTTGTTCCCATCATGTCGTACTGGTGCAAGGGCAACAGGGCTCCTTCCCGCAGAAACCGGGACAGGAAGACAGTGGATGCTGCTGATCTGAGGAGGGTGTTCGCGATGTCTGAGCCCATCGGGGTTAGATTTTACCCATGGAGCCCGGCCAATGAGGCTTCGGTGGGTCCCTATGTAGTGGATCTGACCGCTTCTAGGGTCTGCTTGTGGGTCTCACCGGGGAGGCCATGTATCTTGGAGAGAGGGTGGTTCGTCAGCACAGGGCTGGTGCTTTACCGTGGGCTCCTTATGACCCTCCTCGGGATATGCTCCGTCCCGCGAGGTTGGCGACTTTCTTGGCTCCCACTCCGGCAGAGCATTACAGGGGAGTGATGATTATGCCGGCTATGTACGGACACGGCTGGTCAATCCACAGGTACGGGCTAGGATGTTGTCGGAGAGGGGTCGAGCTCGGCCCGTTATGTTGGTCGGAGTCGGCCTTTGGTTGACATGACCCTTCGCTCGAGTAGCGTGAGAGTGATGAGGGGCGGCCGGGAGGTGGAGCTTAGCTTGGAGCCGACTGATGCCGATCTTGTTGAGGAGACATTCATACCTCCGCCCGACGCTGGGGTACGGCTTTGTGCTTTATATTAGTCATGTTTGCATACACCTATTTCTTTCTGCATTGTAATCATTTGCCTTGGTTTCACTTTCAGGTGACTCGGGAGGCATATATCCGTTCAGCTCGGCGGGAGAACGTGTTGATGCGCTTACTGAGGGAGGCGTACCATTCATGTACTTGTCAGAGGGACGACGTTGCGTACCCCAGCGTCATGAGCGGTCTCCGAACGGCGCAGGCTCTTCTCACATTGGTGGTCGAGCGGTCCGGGGACGGAGTTCGGGTGCCGGTAGCTCTCGGCTTTAGCGCGGCGTGGAGACACCACGGAGGAAGATTCTGATTAGGCGGGGTCCACCTTTATTTCCTACACTGTTAGCTAGTAGAGAGCAGAGGGATATGTATATAAGAACAAATGTATAAAACGCATGTATGTATATTATGTTCTAAAATGCAATTTTATTGTGGGAGCCTACTTGTGCAAACTAGTTATTTTACAAATGTTCCTAATTTTATACAATGCATGAGCCATGGAAGGGGGCAGGTACGTAGTTGCATGGATCCGTCACGGAGTGGGAGGAAACAAATTGGATTTCTGCATGGAGCAATGTTGGCCGCATGGCCATGGCGAGGCCCAGAACAATGTTGGCCGCCTGGCCATGGCAAGATCCGGAGCAAAGTTGGCCGCGTGGCCTAGGACGAAGTTGCCGCCTGGCCAAGGACAATATCGGCCGCGGGGCAAGGGCATATGTGGCCGCGTGGCCAAATCATGCGCCGCCTCCGGTTTTCCTTTTCCTGGCAAGAATCGGGAGTTGTGCAGTATTTAATGAACCCTTTGCAGCCATAAAAACGTACCAGCAACCTTTTGAGCAGTTTTTTGAGTTCCTTTTAGCCAATTTTCTTGCTCTTTGCCATGGATCAAGAGGCTAGGATCACAAGCCTTGAGAAAAAAGTCTTTATAACCTCTTTGGAGAAGTGGGTTGCCAAACTTCCTGGTTCTAGTCGTAGGAAACTTGATGAACGGTATGGGATAAAGTGTCTTTGGTCACTTTTGCACATGAACTCCAATACCAACCTCTTGCAAGCCTGTGGGAGATTTTGGAATGATACCCTCCATGTCTTCAACTTTTCATTCAACGAGATAACACCCACTTATGAGGACATCGCGGCATTATGTGGCTACGAAGGGAAGGGTAAAGTTGCCTTGCCTTTAGACTTCATTTGCTTGAGGGACAATTGATGACCTTTGGCGTGCCCGCGGATGACTTTGATAGGTATGCTAGGGGCGGTTATGTCGACCTTTCTTGGATGCCACAACACTTTACACACATGGATGTGACCTCTGACCGTTCCTTGGACCATCTTGCGCTATGTCTGTTTGCCTCTACCCTTTCCCTTCTGAGGTTGGATTTGCTAGTGAGGGGTGTTTGGGCATGGTGAACTTGGCTCGTTTGGGTTATGATATTGTACCGGCCATTCTTGGGGAGATGCTCTGTGGGATTCCCCATCTTGCGGCTTATGGTGGGATGCCTTGTGGTAGTGATAGGCTTTTGACCATGTGGTTGCAAGAGCGGCTTCGAGTGAATAAACCGGCGGCTTCTCTGAAGGTGGCCCCATGGATGCACCGCATTAGAGGCATGGCGGAGCGGTTTGAGGGCATGACTCTCAAAGGTTGGGAAAAGTATTTGGCGGAAATGGTGACTGACGACATTCAGTGGGTGGTGCCCCATTGGCACATTCACTCTGTGAGGGAGAAACAAGTGGGACTTCACATGATCAAAGTTCCGACCCTTTCTGGGACTACCTTTTACTATCCCTCTAGAGTGCTTCGTCAGTATGGTTTGGTGCAGACCATCCCGGAGGGTTGGGACGAGGAGAGAGATGATTTTCCTTTTGGGGTACTTCAGTTGGATGATAGTGCCTCAGTCCTTCTTTCTCAGATGTGGGGCGAGGCGGTTTTAGTCGTAGGACCTTCCTCACACGCTCTAGCAACACCTTCCTGCCACGCGAGTATTTGGATTGGTATATGGGGAGACTTGGGCATGCGGAGCAGACTCTAGAGACCCTAAGGGGCACTATTTTGGGATCCTATGCTCCAAGTTTTTCCTTGAGAATTAAGGAGGCTGAGGCTTATGAGAGGAAGATGAGTAAGAGCGTGGCTAACGGAGGCGGAGAAGAAGTGGGGGCGTCAAAGAAGAGGAAGGGCGAAGAGGCTCCTAATGGAAAGGCTAAAGGTGTTAGCGAGTTTGAAAGAAGATTTTGTGAGAATCCTAGCAAGAAGAAAGTTCGCCGTGGGCAAAGCAAGAAGAAAGAGACCGAGGGCACAAATGGCACTAAGGAGTAATCCTGAGCGTCTCTCCATGGTCGTTGCAGACACATTAGTTTAATTTAGTTTACTTTTGTTTTAGTTTCAATTTCAGAAAAGGTTATTCATTCAAAAAGTATGTCAAGCTTAGACTCATCAAATAAGTGTTAACATGCAATGACTATGGAAATAAAAGTTTTTGCTTTCAGAAAATACAACTTCTATCTTTATTGCTTAACAAGATTTGGATGTTTATTTGTTTTTTAGACCGCACCTTTTGAAAGGCTGCCTACGTTCCCCTTTTACAAATAGGACTAAGGGGCTCAGGTCACCGTAGTTCACTCCAGTCGGACTAGAATGATTTTAGAGAAAGGGAAGATAGAAGGGGGAATGCTCTAACTTTTGCCTAGACCGCCCTTGCGGGTTTTCGATCTAGCGAGCTTTGTACGCACCCTTATTTTGCATAGACCGCCCTTTGCGGGTTTTCAGTCTATCGGGCTTCTTTTTGCGTAGTAATTTTTTTTTTTTTTTTTTTTTAAGAGGGGGAGTCTAGTCATAGTAGCGTCTGAGCTTGCTGATGTTGACTGGTTTCTTTGAACGGGTTGCCATCCAAATCTGCCATTCTGACCGCTCCTCCGGAGAAGATCTTCTGTACTACAAACGGCCCTACCCAAGTGGGGGCCCATTTCCCGAGGGGGTTGAATTTGTTGGGCAAGCGTGCTTTGAGCACCAAGTCTCCTTCTTTTATGTCAACAGGCTTGACCTTTTTATTGAAGGCTTTTGTCGTTCTCCTTTGATAGGCCCGGATGTGTTCCATGGCCTTCAATCTGCGTTCGTCGAGCGTTGCCAACTGATCATAGCGACTACGAAGCCATTCTACCTCATTTACTTGGTTCTCGAGCAAGATACTCAAAGATGGCACCTCCAGCTCAATAGGGAGCACTGCCTCCATGCCGTATGTCAAAGCGTAAGGGGTCTCTCCAGTAGCGGTGCGGACTGACGTTCTGTACCCCCAAAGTGCTAATGGTAACTTCCCGGGCCAATCCCGTCCTTGCGAAGCCATCTTGCGAATTATCTGCTCTATCGTCTTGTTGGCCGCCTCAACCGCGCCGTTAGTCTGTGGATAGTATGGGGAAGATTTCTTTCGTTCGATCTTGAATTCTACAAGCAAGCGAGCACACTCGGCTTCGAAATGACTGCCGTTATCTGATATAATGAGGTTAGGAACCCCATACCGACACATAATGTTCTCTTTGATAAACTGCGCTACCTTCTTGGAATTCAGCACCTTGTAAGACTGAGCTTCGACCCACTTTATGAAGTAGTCGACCGCGACGAGGACGAATTCATGACCATTACTACCGGCCGGCGAGATCTTCCCAATAATGTCTATACCCCACGTGGCGAATGGCCAAGGCGTGGTGGAACTATACAATTCGTGTGGGGGGATGTGATTGAGGTTGGAGCATACTTGACACTTGTGACACCGTCGAACCGATTGAATACAGTCTGTCTCCATGGTAATCCAATAATAGCCCAGCCGAGTGATCTTCTGTCTAAGCATCCTTGCATTCATGTAGGGTCCGCACAACCCGTTATGTACTTCTTCCATTATTGCTTCAGCTTTCTTGTTGTCGACACATAAGAGCAACAGACCGTCGTAATGCCTCTTGTACAAAGTGTCGTCTAACAGCACAAATTGCCCCGCCAATCTTTTGAGTGCTTGCAGACTCTTGGCCTTCACATCTCCGTCAAAGGACATCTCTCCGTGCTTAAGGAACTTGTAGATTTGGGCGTACCATTGATCTCCGTTTATCTCTGCATCGATCTGGATTTCACAGCAATAGGCGGGGTTCTCCCTTCGTCCAACCCTGAATGGTTTCACGGACCTTCCTTCTGGAATTTCAACTAAGGAGGAAAATATCGCTAGAGCATCTGCTAACCTATTTCTGTCTCGCGAGCTGATCGCCATTGCCCTCCCCTTGATTGCCTCCTTGGTACATAAGTAATGTCGAACTCTCCCAAGAATACTGACCATTTAGCGAGTCTCATAGAAAGGGATGGTTTATCGAATAGGTACTTGATAGGATCCATTTTCGAGACTAGTAAGATCGGATGGGATACCATGCAGTGCTTGAGCTTCGTCACCACCCATACTAGGCCTACGCAGGTCTTCTCGAGCGCGGAGTAATTGAGCTCACTACCTTGTAACTTTCGACTGACAAAGTACACTGCATTCTCAATCCGGAATCTTTGGCTTCTTGCGCTAACATGGCTCCGATGGCTGTATCTGTCACAGTTAAGTATAGTAGCAACGGCTTCTCCTTATGCGGCGGGCGCAGGATTGGGGTATTCACCAAATATTGCTTGATCCTTTCGAAGGCTATCTGGCAGTCATGATCCCACTCCACACTGGCTGTTTTCTTCATTAACTTGAAAATTAGTTCGCAGATGGTGGTCAGCTGATTGATAAACCGACTGATATATTGCAGGCGTCCCATGAATCCTTTTATCTCCGTCTCGGTACGGGGTGGCTTCATTTCCAGGATGGCTTGAATCTTCCTTGGGTCGGCTTCGATCCCATTCTCGGTGACCATGTAACCTAATACTTTCCCTCTACGAACTCCAAAGGTGCATTTCGCCGGGTTCAAACGCATGGCGTGCTCTCTCAACCTGTTGAAGAATTTTCTGAGATCTATCAAGTGTTGGCCATCCAGACCCTTTTGAATGTATAATCATGTCATCCACGTACACCTCAATCTCCTTGTGGATCATATCGTGGAATAAAGTCGTAACTGCCCGTTGGTAGGTAGCCCCAGCGTTCCTTAGCCCAAATGGCATGACAGTGTAGCAAAAAGTCCCCTGGGGTGGTGAAAGCTGTTTTTCTCTTGGTCCTCCTCGGCCATCTTGATCTGGTTATAGCCGGTAAACCCATCACAAATGACTTGACCTCATAATGGGCGGTAGCGTCCACCAACATGTCGATATTTGGCAAGGGGAAGTCATCTTTCGGCGTAGCTTTGTTGAGATCCCGAAAATCCACACATACTCTGACTTTACCGTTGGATTTCTTGACAGTCACCAGATTTGATAACCAGGTTGGATACTCGATCACCCTGATGAAACCACACGGAGTAGCTTCTCAATCTCTTCCTTCACTTGCAAAGACCATTCCGGCTTAATGCGGCGCAGCTTCTGTTTGACTGGCTTAGCGCCTGGTGCTGTCGGGATTCTGTGCTCTACAATCGAGTTGTCAAGCCCCGGCATGTCTTATAAGACCATGCGAACACATCCACATATTCTTTGAGTAGCTCAATCAGTGCTTCCCTTTCGGCTCCGCTGAAGAAACTTCCAATCTGCGTTTCCTTAGGCTCGGCTTCGGTTCCCAAATTCACGCACGTTAACACCTCATCGGCAGCTTGGGCTCGAGATTCTTTTTGATTAATAACCTGTTCTGAGATTTCTTTAATGTATTCATCATTTAATGTGTCTGTGTCTGCCTCTTCTAATGAATCATTATTAACTAAGTGTATATCATTAGTTTGATTATTAGCCAATTTATCAGTTAAAAGAGTGACTATGGAGGGATACTCGGAAAGGTCGAGGGTTTCATTCATGGCAAAAGGGAAAATAGCGTTTGCAACAAGATCATAGTCTTCAGACGTAAGGTCGTCAGACTTAGAGGAAGACTCAAATTCAAAATGTAAAACACTAGACTCTGGGGACGGGGATTTTGGGCGAGTGACAGGAGATGCTGCAGGAGTGGTGACAGGAGAAGGAGTAAGCCCCAGTGTTCCCATCATAAATTCCGGAGTAGCTATAGGTCCCCAATGATGCACCAATTCTTGAGCTTGTCCCCCATGGGTACCACCAATGTCCTTGGTCCACCTTATCTTCAGAATCGTCCCCGATGACGGCAACCATGTCTTCGTGCAGCCCCAGATTACCCAGATGTTGAAGCAGATATTGGCCGTCCCACGTCTCAGTCAGACTGACTTGAGTTTCTGCGGCTTCTATTGCGGCTTGTCAAGGGTTGCGGCTTCAAGTTGATCTGCCAAGTCATCTGCAACCTTGGTGGAGTACTCATGCCTGATGGTTCTAACTCTGCCCGTGGCTTTTATCATGTTCCATGTAAGTCAGCTTCATGTTGGACCGATCGAATTCCACATCTTTGAAAATCTCGAACCCTTTCTGCAATTTCCCGGTGCGGTCAACCCATGGCTCTGCGAACTCAAAACACGAAAACTCCTCGCCTCCCTGACAAAGTAGCTATTCAGGGACAGGCGGTATGGCCGCATTTCAGGCTTTTTGTAGGGAAGCTTCATCTTTTTAAGCAATTCTATCCTTTGTTGCTCCATCTTGTCTTCAAGAGTAAGGGTATATCCTAGACCGAACAACCCTCGATGATCAACTCTTTAACCAATTCTGTGGGGCCTTGCAAGTTCTTACCTAGCCCCAGCCCCGGTATAAAACCCATGTTACGCAGTATCTTGACAACAGGTGCCACTTTGTCCGTTGTTTTGGTGAGGTCGATGGTACAGATCTGTGCTTGAGCGACTATTTCGAAGCCATTGAAGAGTCGGCTCTCTTCCCCATGCTGAATCTGTAAGACAGGAACGCCCTTGGTGTCCGTCCCCTTGGGCAGTTACGAGATCGCTGTAGATGATGGTCACTTCATTACCAGATTAAAACTTCACACACTGGTGTAGGGAAGATGGGACAGCGCCCGACTGATGTAACCATGGCCGGCCGAGAAGGAGTGAGAAGGTTGCGGGGATGTCTATAACGTGGAAATCGGTTGGCAGGATCTTTGTTCCGATGGTGATGGGCAAGGTGACTTCGCCTATCACGGCGCGGCATGTAGAGTCATAAGCTTTGATGGTTTGCTTGGATGGGCGTAAATCAACACCATGAACGCCGACCACATCCATCATCCTTGAAGGTAGGATATTAATAGCAGAACCATTATCAATGAACACACGGGGACCTTCTTGCCATTTACTTCGACAGTGATTATAAAGGCTCATTATGATCAACTCCGAACACTGGCTTGTCTAGCTCCGAGAAAGTGATGATGTTTCCATAGTGGATATTACCAATCATGTGGGTGACGTCCTCCGGGGTAATAGTGGATGGTACCATGGTGGCGGCAAGGTTTTGCTCGAGCATGAGGCGATGGGCTAGGGAGGAGGTGAGTAGGGACCATAGTGAAAATATGCTTGGGTTTGTTTGAGTTTGAGTGAGTGAGGATAGCGTCTTCTTTGTCTAGGTCGGCTTGCTCGGGTTCCTTCCCAAAGACTTTCTTTGCACCCTTCGGGTCAGATTGGTACACTTGACCGGATCTTGTAAGGAGACAAACTTCCGCACGTAGCTCCTCCAAAGACAATGGCGAGTCATGACAAGGGGGCGAAACTTCGGTCTTTTCGGCCTCCTCGAAGATTTCGGCCCAAGAAAGAGGTTGAAAGGGCTTGGGACTCTCTTCCTCTAGAGATTCGATTTCACTCACTAGTTCTTCTAAAGACAACAAGTAGCAAGAAGATTCTTTATTATTAGTTATTGAAATCACAACCCATCTTATCACAGTCCGCCACAACAGGCTCGGCCGGATCAGTGATCTCACTAAGTTCTACCATGAGTACATTGCTGGCTACATAATCCCTAGGGTCTTCGACTACTCCCTTGTGGATGAGCTCTTGCACGGCTTTCTTGAGTTCAAAACATTCTTCTAGTAGTGTGACCGGTGCACTTGTGGTAGTGGCAAAACTTGATAAATCGCAACCAAGACGGGGAAGGTGTCCTTCTAACGGTTCGAGCATTTCTAACGTCACCAATGCCATGAAGATATCCACCATCGTGAGCCCTATCTTATCAAAGGCATCCATGAGCTCTAGGATACTGATCTCGCATGTTTGCACCATATTCACCCCACCCCCATTGTTAGGAAGAGGGTTATTCACCACATTAGGACCCTTCGGCTTCTCAATCTTCTTGTCATTGATCAACCCTTGTACTACGCGCTTCAATTGAATACAACCATCCGTTGTGTGCCCGATGTGCTTGTGATACTTACAGAACTTGGAGGCGTCCAAATCAGTTCTTGGGTAGGCGGGCTGGTAATTCTCCAAAGGCTTGATAAGACCTCTCTCTTGACTAACACGTCAAAGACTTTCCCCATAGGCATTCCAAAATCGTCAAAGTGTTCCCTCTCCTTTGCGGCGGAGCCCCGTTCTTGTTACGCTTGGACATCTAGCGGGACCTCTTTTTGGACCATATTCACTTGGCCGACGGCCTCCTTTCCACCCCTAGGAGGCGCAGGCGCAGTAGGACCCTTGTAGCGGAAGGAGTTGTTGTTGTTGGTCTTCGGACTTTCCTTTGGCGGCACAATCCCAGTGAACCCTGCTTCGTACCTTACTCCGGCGTCAACCATTTCTCGCAAATCAGGGAAGTAACCATTACCTATAGCTGCTTTCATCTCCGGTAGCAAGCACTTGTAGAAAATTTGTTTCTGTTCCTTCGCCTTGGTGGGTATTGGACCTCACACAACCGATGGTTCCACCTTTTGTAAAATCATAAATAGCCTCGCCGGGCTTTTGCATAGTGTTCTCAAGGTCGTTTCGATTCACATGCCAATCCAAGTTAGCTTGATACTTCTCACAGAAAATGGCACTGATTTGATCCCACGTTGCCTCTCGCTTGGTTCTAGCCCCAAGAACCAACGCAGAGCTATACTATCCAAAGTGCTATGAAATACGCGAGCCATTTGTTCGTTGTGCAGTCACGAGCCCTCATGGCCAACATATAACTATCCAAATGAGTCTTAGGACACGAGTCACCATGAAACATTGCCACCTTAGGCATCTTGAAATCCTTGGGGAGAGCCCCCCACTTGGCTAGGGTTGATTGTCTTGGTAGTCGGTGAACTTTGCTTATCCACGGTCTCGATCAACTTTCGCATTTGCTCTTGCATGGCCATAACCACAGGGTGATTGGAGATGTCGGGGATAGTTTCTGACAGAATGACGGAGGAGTAGCAGCGGCCATCCCAATACTCAGAGGCAACGAGGGTGCGGGTAGTTTGCTAGCGGAGAGGTAGCCACCAAGCAGTTCAGGGGAAGGTTCATAGACAGCCTTGTTCTTGCTCATGGTAGTGAAACCTTGTTGGGTGTAGAGAGAAGGAGGTGGAACATTGCGGTAGCTTGGGAATGGGAGGTAGTAGCATTGGTGTTGGGGGGACAGTTGGTATTGACCTCTTCATCCTCGACATAAATGAAATTCTCCCCATCGGGCACCAGTTTAGTCCCCTTTTGTTGAATGTGACCCTTCAACTGTTGGTTCTGTCTTCCAGCATCTTGTTGCTTTCCTCGAGATTCTTGATCTTGGCTTCGAGACCGACGAGGAAGTTCTGGAGGCTTGGGGGAATACCATTGAGAGTAGCCTCAGTGTTGAGTTCGGCGGCACTAGCAGGAGGAGCAGAGGCTGAAGCTGAAGCGGGAGTTGACATTGCTGATGACGAGACTGAGAACGTGGACGGAGTAGAAGCTTCACGTTGTAGTCGACCACCCGAGCGGATCCAAACTTTCTTTGCTGAAAGGTTGAAGGGCAATGAAGTTTTTTAGGAGAGGGGGAAGGCTCATGCAAAGTATATTTTAATTTACAAAAACATACATTATTTACATCCTAATTGGTTGGAAGGGGTACCCTTTTTCGCAACTAGTTAGAAGACTACGATCAGTGGAGGCCATCACTACGTCTATAGACCCCTCGTTTTTCACCTGTATTGCACACCTCCCAAACGGACAATTTGGGCGAGGTCCTATAGGGCAAGCGGCTTCCACCAACCATCGGATCCTACGACTAACCCCTTCCTTAAAGGCATTTAACGTGACGTCTATGTTACATCCTACGCAAGTTAATGATGAGCGGAGATCTTAACAACAAACACTCATCTCACCATGGCACGTCCTTGTGTAGGGAAATCACTTTTTTTGTGCACTTTCTCTCAAAGATCTCGATTCATCATTGACTTGGGGATGACTCGACATAGACAGCACGTTAATTGACTATTAAGAAAAAGCTAGCCAAACCAACGGTCAAAACCTAGGTGTGATACCTATACTAGTGTGGGTTGACACGGGTTAGGTAAAAGGTTCCCACCGCTCGCGGAACGTACACGGTGAGTGGAGTAGACGAGTGACTCGAAAAGAGGGCGACAGTAGCGCACAAATTCCTGCACATCGAATACTCCGGGTAATGGGGACCTGTGCAGTGCTGACACGGACTAGTGGTAGTGTGTGGCAAGAAACTAATTCTTTTTAAGGAGAAAAGAGAGAAGTTTTTGATGTTAGGATGATGCAATGCAATGCATGAGAGAGAGAGGGGGAGAGAGAGAATAATGTACAAGGGAGCATAGCAGAGTTTTTGTTTGACCTAATACCAAAGCGAAGATAACAGGGGTACAAGGATACAAGGTATATACAAAGTACAAGTATCAACAAAGTACAAGTATTAACGTTGTGGGGTGCGTGGGTGCATGTGTGAACATGGCAAGTATGTGAGGTGCATGTATAAACATGGCAAGTGTGTGCATGTGTAAACATGGCAAGTGTGTGGGGATGTGTGTAAACATGGCAGGTGTGTGCATGTGTAAACATGGCAGGTGTGTGTATGGGTGTAAACATGGCAGGTTTACATGTGCAAACATGGCAGGTGTGTGCATGTGTAAACATGGCAAGGTGTGTGCATGTGTAAACATGGCAAGTGTATCGCAAACATGGCAGGCGTGAGCATGTGTAAATATGGCAAGCGTGTGCATGTGTAAACATGGCAAGGTGTGTGCATGTGTAAACATGGCAAGTGTATGCGCAAACATGGCAGGCGTGAGCATGCTGAACATGGCAGGTGTGGTGCATGTGAGAATCATGGCAAAGTGTAAGGTGCATATGAGAACATGGAAACATCATGATGTGAACGAAAGTTAGACCCACTAAGTTTTGAAAAAGTTTCAAAGCAGTCCCCAGCAGAGTCGCCACTGTGAATACCCCTTTCCGATGAAGCGACGCATGGGAAGTATCTTGTGATTATTTTATTTACAAAAGGAATATTCTTAACGACATTAAAATTATGAGAGTCGCCACGCCGTTTTAATTAAAGCCAAAACATTGAAAAAAGCATTTTAGTGGGTTCGGGGGTCAAATTACAACAAGAGAAGAATATTGGACGTTATCACTCCCTATTGCCCGAATGATCGGTCTTTCTATCATGATGAATGTGTTAGTAGTGTGTTAGTGATTTAGACCGGATCCGAAGATTTCCTACGTTCCTCTCAATGTGAGAAGCTCAGGTCAGCGTAGTTCGCAGAGAATTAGAATAGGCAGAAGAATCGGGATCATGCATAATGAGGGGGGAATTACCTAAAGATTAGGTTTAGAAATAGTTCCTAGATCATCCTCGGGTTGATGAACCCTCGATCATCATCGGCTATGAATAACATGTAATTATGAGATCGCAACCCTAAATATAGCATAAATAAGGTTTTAATCTATGAACACGAAGAACAAGCGAAGAACATATTATGAACATATGAATGAGCATGCAAAGAATATGAAGAAACTATGAATAAACATGTACGAACATGAATATAAAAGATCTACATTAAAAATAATGCAAGAATACGAAGAAAAGTTAGAAAACTTACCTATGTTGGCAAGAAATAAACCTTGGATCTTCTTGAGTGTTTTGAATGTTAATTAGAGAGAAAAATATGGTTTAGGAACTCCAAAATTCGTACTTAGAGCTCTCAAAATCGGACCCAAAACCAATGGAATGGAGTGATTATATAGTAAACTGAGGGGAAGATCTGATGGCCAGATCATCCGGCGCAAGGTTGGCCGCCTGGCCATTGTTGAAGCCGGTGACAAGAGTGGCCGCGTGGCCAAGATCAACGCGGAGCA
>JAOWBW010003530.1:0-27358 GCA_026119855.1 Campanula takesimana | reverse complement strand
GGTTCAAGTTTTGGATGAAATCTGCGTTCATCGAGATTGTGTTTCCCAAAATTTGATCGCAATCAAAGTTCAAAGATAAAACGAAGTTAGGAATTATGAAGAGTTCATAATTGCTAAAATTGAGAAACAAAGTTCTTGATTCAATGATTGGAGATCCATGTGGAATTGTGAATGCAATTGGCCTACGTCATCGAGACCATTCTATTGCTTAGTTTCGGCCACATGGACTACTTTCTTGGTTCTTGAATTAGTGCAGGATCGTGGTTACTAATGGCTTAGTTCGACCGCACTCTTGTTGTCTTGATTTGGAGATAATAACCGAAGTTGAAATAGTCTGCATCCTCATAAATTATAGAGAAAACTAATGGACACATAAATATCATGCTTAAATTAATGGAGATTAATTTAGTGACTAAACTTGATGTGTAACATGTCTATATTATGTGCTCTATAAATGTGTTATATGCTATATGTGATGACCTTCAAAGAAAGTTTTAAGTCCTTCTTTGCCATGCCATGATTAAAAACACTTGTTATATATGGGTGATTTTGATGTGGGTTCGCCTCCGCGAAGTGCATTGATTTTATTCATGTATGAGCAAGATGAGGTTCATTAATTTAATGTGGCTTGCCTCCGCAAGGTGCGTTAAATGAATGGTCTATGCGTTTAAAATGGTTGGACTTGATTAGGCGTCAAACAGTTTGGGCCTAGGTAAAAGATGAGATTAAACAATGCTTTTTGAAATTGTATCCTAAGAATCATATGGGATATGATTGACATGTTTGTCTACCTAATTAATTTAGTTTTGAGCGGTCCGCCTCCATGGACTCAAAAGTTAAATTAAAGTTGGATCTTAGCCCAATTAAATTATATTACACATTGGATGTATATGAAGGTTTATATAATTTAGTGGAGTATTTGTTTGAAAAAATACATTATTTATCTCTTTAATGAAAATTGGTATTATAAAATTTGAAATTTTGCATATTGTAGATAATGACTCATAACACTCAATAAATGTCGTTGCGATCGATCTTGAGAAGGATAAGCTCGAAGAGAATGGTACTAACTTCATGGATTGGAATTCGTAGCATAAAAATCGTTCTTAGGCAAGAAGATAAGTTGTACATTCCGATGGGCCTCTCCTGCTGAAACCACAGCCTACTGCCCCTAGGGCAGAAAGAGACAATTACAAGAAACATCGTAATGATTCTAGAGATGTAAGTTGTCTCATGCTTGATGCTATGTGTTCAAAACTCCAACAAAGTTTGGAACATTTGGAAGCCTATGAGATAGGCGTGGAGTGAGAACCATGTTTCAAGAAGCAAGCTAGGCAAGAGAGGTACAAGGACCATTGTTGCATTCACTACTAGTAAAATGAATGAAGGCAAACAAAGTGAGTCCTCACTTTACTTAAAATGAAAGGTTATGTAGAGCACCTGAGAAACTGGCTACCCAATCCCATTGGAGCTAGCCACGGATCTCATTCTTAATTCATCGCCTAAAAGTTATAATCAGTTTGTGATGAATTATAACATGCATGGAATGGATAAGAATCTCTCTGAGTTGCATGGGATGCTCAAAAACTACAGAGATGAAAATTGTGGAGAAAGTTCTCCCGGTCTTGGTTGAACCAAAGGAAAGGGTAAGAAAGTTGTCAAACCCAAAATAAGCAGGCAAAGGTTGCCAAGGCTTCTGAGGCAAAAAACCCGATCACAAAAGGATGCAATCTGTTTCCATTATCAAGAAATTGGTCATTGGAACGTAATTGCAAGGCTTTCTTGGAAGAGCAAAAGAAGAAGAGAGCAGCAAGGCTGCGTCGACTTCAGGTATCTATATGATAGTATATCTCCTTTCTACCACTGATTCTTGGGTATTGGATACCGGATGTTGTCTCACATTTGTCTAAATGTGCAGGGACTAAAGAATAGGAGACTGCTTAAAGAAGGTGAAGTAGATCTACGCGTGGGAATGGAGCAAGAGTTGCTGCATTAGCCGTAGGGACTTATGAAGTCACTTTACCTTCCGGATTAATTCTTGTTTTGAACAATTGTTATTATGTTCCGGATTAAGCAGAAATATATTTCAATTTCTTGTTTGGATAATGAAGTTTTAAGTTTTTTATTGAGAATAAGAAATTTTTCTAATTTATTTAAATGATGTGCTTTATGGTATTGCTAATTCATTAATGGCCTTTATATCTTGGATGTCAAGAATGAAAATAATGACAATGTCTATCATGTAAATAAGAAAACTAAACCTAATGATGTAAATCACACCATTTATGGCATTGCCGTCTTGGTCATATTAATGAGAAGCGTATCTCAAAAAACTCCATGGGGACGGACTTTTAGGTTCATGTGACCTCGAGTCATATGTTACTTGGGTCGTGTCTTCTTGGAAAATGACTAAGACACCTTTTACCAAGTTGGGTGAAAGGGGCGCGACTTATTGGGGTTGATACATTCCGATGTATGCGGACCATTAAGTAGCAAGCTAGGGGAGGATTTCAATACTTCATAACCTTCACTGATGATTATAGTAGATTTGGGTATGTTTACCTAATGAAACATAAAGTGAAGCATTTGAGATATTTAGAATATTTCAAAATGAAGTAAAAAACAACTTGGCAAAAGTATAAAGGCACTTCGATCAGATCGAGGTGGTGAATACTTAAGTCAAGAATTTGATGATCATCTAAAGAATTGTGGAATAGTTTCACAATTGACTCCACCTGGAACACCACAATGGAATGGTGTGTCCGAGAGGAGGAATCGGACTTTGTTAGACATGGTTCGATCAATGATGAGTCAAGTTGATCTTCCAATATCCTTTTGGGGTTACGCCCTAGAAAACCGCTGCTTTCACACTAAATCGTGTTTCCAACTAAATCGGTTTCAAAAGACTCCATATGAGATGTGGAGTGGAAAGAAGCCTTGTCTGTCTTTCATGAAGATTTGGGTGCGAAGCTTTTGTCAAAAGGACTTGTCTCAGACAAACTTGCACACAAATATGATAAGTGTATTTTCGTGGGATATCCTAAGGAAACTAGAGGATATTACTTTTACAAAACCGTGAGGACAACAAAGTGTTGTGCCCGAACTGGTGTCTTTTAGAGAAAGAGTTTCTCTCCAAGAAATCAGTGGGAGTAAAAAATAAAATCTTGAAGAAAATTCGAGACCCAGAAAATAACATTGAACCAATAGTGGAACAAGAACAAGAACCACAAGGAGTTGTGGAACCTGTTCAAAATACACAAGCAACTCGCAGATCTAGTAGGTTACGATCCGAGCCCGAGAGATATGGATTTCTCGTAACGGATAGTAATGAGGTAGAAATCATTGAAAATGATGAACCGTCAACCTACCAGAGGCGATGTCTTCTCCTGATTCGGACAAGTGGCTTGGAGCCATGGAATCCGAATTGCAATCCATGCAAGACAATCAAGTTTGGAATTTGATTGATGCGCCCGAAGGTGTAAAAACCATAGGATGCAAATGGGTCTTCAAGAAGAAGACTGACATGGATGGGAAGGTGCATACTTACAAAGCTAGGCTTGTAGCGAAGGGTTATAGGCAATTTCATGGTATTGACTATGATGAGACCTTTTCACCCGTAGAAATGATCAAGTCTATAAGAATTTTGCTTGCCATTGCCGCAATCATGACTATGAAATATGGCAGATGGACGTCAAAACCGCTTTCCTGAATGGAAAACTCCAAGAGGATGTGTATATGACACAACCAAGAAGGTTTGAACAAGATTCTAAAGGTATGCAAATTGCAAAGATCCATCTATGGATTGAAGCAAGCTTCAAGGAGTTGGAATCTCCGTTTTGATGAATCGGTCAAAGAGTTTGGTTTCATCAAGAACGAAGATGAGCCTTGTGTATACAAGAAGATTAGTGGGAGCATAGTGCTATTCCTTATTTTATACGTGGATGACATATACTCATTGGAAACGACATTCCTACACTTCAGTCTGTGAAGACTTGGTTAGGAAAGTGCTTCGCGATGAAAGATATGGGTGAAGCCGCATATATACTTGGCATTAAGATCTATAGAGATAGATCAAGGAGGCTACTTGGTTTAAGCCAAAGTACATACATTGACAAGGTCATTAGAAGATTCCGTATGGAAAATTCTAAGAGAGGCACCTTGCCCGTGTTACATGGAGTTTCTCTAAGCAAGACTCAATGTCCAAAGACAAACGATGAGCGTGAGAAAATGAATGATGTTCCATATGCTTCGGCAATTGGGTCCATCATGTATGCCATGATTTGTACTAGGCCGGATGTATCTTATGCTTTGAGCATGACAAGTAGATACCAATCCGACCCTGGCGAAAATCACTGGATAGCTGTAAAAGCGATTCTTAAGTACTTGAGAAGAACTAAAGACTCGTTTTTGGTCTATGGAGGAATGGAAGATGATCTCATTGTAAATGCTTACACGGATGCAAGCTTCCAAACCGACAAAGATGATAGCCGATCGCAATCGGGTTTTGTGTTTATGTTAAATGGTGGAGCTGTAAGCTGGAAGAGTTCCAAGCAAAGTACAACCGCTGATTCTACAACAGAAGCTGAGTATATTGCTGCATCGGATGCTGCAAAGGAAGCTGTTTGGATTAAGAAGTTCATCACTGAACTTGAAGTGGTTCCTAGTATTGCTAATCCAATAGACCTTTATTGCGATAATAATGGTGCTATTGATCAAGCAAAGGAACCAAGAGCACATCAGAAATCCAAACACATACTTAGGCGTTTCATATCATTCGAGAGATCGTTGATACGGGAGACGTAAAATATATGCAGAGTACCTACTGAGACAATGTTGCGGACCCGCTAACAAAGGGACTTCCACAAGCTAAACATGATGGTCATGTTAGGTCCATGGGTATTAGATACATGGGAGATTGGGCCTAGGGCAAGTGGGAGATTGTTGGTAGTGGTGCCCTAGGCACGTTTAATAAACGTTGTAAATGTTATCATTTATTTCATATCAATAAAGAGATGTTTTGATTATTGTTGTGTTCATGTTTACTTATAATAATCTCCGTCCCTAGTACTTGTTAAGCACTAGTATAAAGGCTAAAATGATCATGGGATGATCATGTTAGATTTATGGGTACTTGTTTGGAACAAGGTACTGGACATGACCCGCTGTTTGAGATTTATGTCATGGTCTATGTCGTACATACATCTCATATTAGTTATGTCATTTGAATCCTTAGACATGAAGTTATTATAGTCTTCCACTTGATGAACATTGTGTTGACATATTCAAACGCTACCTTAACACGGTAGTTATAAAGGGTATGATTGGCATAATCGGATTCCCGTTGGGAAGAATAATAAGCTAAATGGATTTGTCCCTCCACGGAGAGATGTCAAGCTTGGACCCCTCGAAGGAATGATGTTGATGAAATGTTCGGCCGGACTCAAATGGATTGATTGGATCACTAGCATTTGAATTATCAACATATTCGGAATCGAGAAAGTATTGAACAAAACAAGTTGACTGTTTGACCATGACTTGTGTTCAATGACATCGTGGACAAAAGGATTATGACATATTCTAAAGGAATGCGAACTTGTATCTAGTTATACTATTTGGGTAGGTATGACGGTTTGCTAGAACCTAATCATATCTTATGGGATCATGTTTGAGCCCATTGCCAACTTAGTATAATCCTAGAGGGTCACACAAAATAGAACGAATCTTAAATAAGAGGACTATATTGGCATTTAGGGTCGGAGGACCTCCAAGGAATTTCTGGAAAATTCTGGGCTTCCTGGTCAACCAAGCGGGCGCTTGGGTTGAACCAGGCGGGCGCTTGAGTGAGCCGGAAAAAGGAACTTGACCTTCTGTTCAAATGAGCGGGCGCCTGGGTAGGACCAGGCGGGCGCCCGGTATGGCGGCAGGAATTTTCCTAATTTGATTAGGAAAGGTTTTTGGCACAAGTTACCTATTTGGAATAGGTCTTAATTGTGTATAAAAAACCCCAATTCGGCCAGACCATATTTACTAGTGATTTTGTGAGTCTCAAAGAGTTTGAGAGAGATTTTATTTTGTTCTAAGATATCATTGATTGAGGAACAAAATAATTCACAAATAAATTCCATATAGTTCTTTATTGAATTGTGAAAGTGTGTTTCATAATTATTGGTCTAGCAACCAAGATCAAGGAGCCTCTTGATATTTGTTCGAAGTGTGGACACCGCTAGAGAGTGAATTTTATCATCTACAAAAGGGGGATTTAAAATCTACAATTTGAAGAACTTCTTCTTTAAGTCATGAATGAAATGTTCTTCTTTTTTCTTTAAGTCATGAAAAGGGGGATTTAAAATAGGATTTGGAATGTAGGAGATGACTCCTTAACCAACCTCAATGAGATGAGGTGATCATTAGAGTCATGTCCCAAAATGATTTGGGTAATTGCACGTTTGATTAAAGTAAAGAGAGAGAGAGAGATGAAGTAGAAAAGAAAGGAAAAGATGGACTTTTACCTACAATTTGAAGAAACTTCAAGTGTTGCTTGATGAGATCCTTGGAGAACCTTTAGAAAGTGATTTTTTGTCTAGTTTCGATCGGGGTTTTTCCGATGATTTTTCGATCCTTGAAAATGGAGGTAAAGAGAGGTTTTTATAGGTGAAAGAGGGGTGTTTTTGGTGCCAAAACTCAGTCACCAAGAAATCCTTCCCTGGCAAAATCTTGTAAATTGAGCAAGGGAGGGAATCCTGGCCAGAAATCTGTAACTGACGCTCAGAGGCGCGCGCTTCCTGCTTGGGGGGCGGGAGGCGCGCGCTCCCTGGCTCCTCCTGTCGGAGGCGCGCGACTCAGAGAAGGCGATTTTGACAGAATGGACTAGAAAGTCAGCCCTGTCATTCAGTTTAGTCCCTGGACTTAACGAAGTCAGTCAGGAACTTAACGGAAGTGACAGAAACTAACGAGAAACACTTAAATGGGGAGAAACACAAGATCAAATGTGCAATCGGGGTGAGCGGTCCAAGGCGGGGTGTCTACAGAGCCCCTCGGCGACGTGGATTGCAAAGCAAAACGCGTCGACGAAAGTTAAAAACACCCGCCGAGGAAATCACCAAGAAAAGGCAAAGACTCGATGAAAGCAGGAATTTGAAATTTCGAGAGATAGTGGTGCGCTCCCTGTGTGAGCGGCTTTTGTTGATAGAGGGGGTGGCATGATCCGTTAGGTGAACCTGCCGGCTGAATGTTTTGAATGAGGCCATTAGTGAACCTTTTGATGAATCCGTTAGTGAATCCTTTGGATGAGTCCGTTGGTGAACCCTTGTTGACGAATCCGTTGGTGAATCCGTTTGATGAATCCGTTAGTGAATCCCTTGGATGAGTCCGTTGGTGAACCCTTATTGACGAATCCGTTGGTGAATCCATTTGATGAATCCGTTAGTGAATCCCTTGGATGAGTCCGTTGGTGAACCCTTTTGACGAATCCGTTGGTGAATCCGTTTGATGAATCCGTTAGTGAATCCCTTGGATGAGTCCGTTGGTGAACCCTTGTTGACGAATCCGTTAGTGAATCCGTTTGATGAATCCGTTAGTGAATCCCTTGGATGAGTCCGTTGGTGAACCCTTGTTGACGAATCCGTTAGTGAATCCCTTGGATGAGTCCGTTGGTGAACCTTGTTGACGAATCCGTTAGTGAATCCATTTGATGAATCAGTTAGTGAATCCCTTGGATGAGTCCGTTGTGAACCTTGTTGACGAATCCGTTGGTGAATCCGTTTGATGAATCCGTTAGTGAATCCCTTGGATGAGTCCGTTGGTGAACCCTTGTTGACGAATCCGTTAGTGAATCCGTTTAATGAATCCGTTAGTGAATCCTTGGATGAGTCCGTTGGTGAACCTTTGTTGACGAATCCGTTGGTGAATCCGTTTGATGAATCCGTTAGTGAATCCTTGGATGAGTCCGTTGGTGAACCCTTGTTGACGAATCCGTTAGTGAATCCGCTTGATGAATCCGTTAGTGAATCCTTTGGATGAGTCCGTTGGTGAACCCTTGTTGACGAATCCGTTAGTGAATCCGTTTGATGAATCCATTAGTGATCCCTTGGATGAGTCCGTTGGTGAACCTTGTTGACGAATCCGTTAGTGAATCCGTTTGATGAATCCGTTAGTGAATCCGTTTGATGAATCCGTTAGTGAATCCCTTGGATGAGTCCGTTGGTGAACCCTTGTTGACGAATCCGTTAGTGAATCCGTTTGATGAATCCGTTAGTGAATCCCTTGGATGAGTCGTTGGTGAAACCCTTGTTGACGAATCCGTTAGTGAATCGTTTGATGAAATCCGTTAGTGAATCCCTTGGATGAGTCCGTTGGTGAACCCTGTTGACGAATCTGTTAGTGAATCCGTTTGATGAAATATTGCTTTGAAGTCTCGTGCCATTTGGAGTCACACTTGACTTTTTTGAATTGTGGGGTACGGGCACAGTTGACCGCGACCAGAAAAATGTTCCTGCTGGGGATGGAACGTTGAGATTGACTCTTGAGGGGGGTGTGGCACCCGTGACAGAACTTAGGGAGTTCGGAATTTTGAAGAGGACAACCTACTTTGAGTGGGAGTTTCTATCCTACTTTCGATTTTTGACATGCCTTAAGGGCGGACCAGAAAAGGTGTGTCCAACTGGGTGCTTGTTGTCGATGCTTTGAACTCTTTTTTGTTGCTGGGATTTGATTTTGCTGCAGGCTGGATATGTTGAAGTGCTTGGGTTCTGTTCTGAACTGACAAGGCTGTTTCTGTCTGAACTGCTGTCAAAGGCGCGCGCGTCGGGCCTTGCTTGTGGGAGGCGCGCGCGTTGTGAAGCCCTGGTCGGAGGCGCGCGCTTCTGGCCTTCTGAATTACAGCCCTTTCTTTTCTAATCAGAATGTTCCAACAGCTATAAAGTTTGAACCATTTTTCGACCAGAATGGCCACGCAGCATTCTTTTGCAAACACTTTTCTCCCCCTAAACCCAAACAAATTTCTTGTCATAATGGCCCCAATGACTTTCTCCTTGAAGTTAAGGTTTCCGTCCCCGAGGGTGAGAAGTCCGGTCCAATGGTGAACGCCGTTCCAGCTGTGGGGTCCGTCTCGATGGGGGAGAGGCGTCCGAGCGTTTTTTATCGTTGTGAGGCCCAATGACGATGTTGTTGACCCCGTGAAGACCGTGGTTCATGTGCGGGACTATAGACCCCGTCATTTTCCAGGAAAAGAAAAAGAAGGATAGACGGAAATTCTCATATGTGTG
The DNA here is from genome assembly GCA_026119855.1 of Campanula takesimana. NCBI lineage: Eukaryota > Viridiplantae > Streptophyta > Magnoliopsida > Asterales > Campanulaceae > Campanula > Campanula takesimana. Next base: position 18,095 of record JAOWBW010003530.1, on the reverse strand, counting down.
GAAGCGTCCCAGGTTTGTCCCCGCTAAGGTTCCGCTTGATAAGGGTCAAGGGAAAGCCGTTGATGAGCTATCCCCCGCCTAGCGTTTTCTCCCGTCTTGGCGGTCCCAAGAATGTTCCGTCCCATCCAAGAAGACTAAAGTACATAACAAGAAGCAATGGGTTCCCAAACCTAAGAAAGATTAGATTTTTCTTTGTACCCCAAGAGATTGCAATTAGACTACTTTGTTTTAGGATTTAATATTTTGATATCTTTTGTTACTCAATAATCCGTTGTAATGGTTTTGAATATGTTCATTGAATGAATAAAAATTGCATTTTGTTATTTGAAGTGATTGGGTATTTTTGATATGTTTTAGACCGCACCCGAAGGTTGCCTACGTTCCTCCAGTTGGGAGGCTCAGGTCTTCGTAGTCAAACAAAAACAAAGACCATTTTTTTTTAATTTTATTTTATTTTTATTTTTGTTTTTGTTGTCCACCCTGTTTTTTTGCCTAGATCGCCCTTTCGGGTTTTCAATCTAGCAGGCTTCTTTTTTGCACGTGCTCTAATTTTTACCTAGGCCGCCCTTGCGGGTTTTCAACCTAGCGAGCGATTTTTTTATTTTTTTTGTATTTTTTTTTGTTATGGTCTGTTTATTAAGCGTAGAGACCTCTTGAGCTTGTCGAGTTGACCTCCTTTGGCAGCTTGTCACTATCTAAATCCACGAGCCGGACTGCACCACCGCTTAGTATCTTTTTGACCACGTACGGACCGATCCATCGGGGTCCCCATTTCCCCAGGGGATTCATGGCATTAGGAGGATGTTGTCTTAAACCAAATCTCCCACATTGATGTTTCGAGGCTTCCCTTTTTGTTGAAAGCTCTTGCCATCCTTTGCTGATATGCCCTTGTGCGTTCGAGTGCTCTTAACCTTTTCTCGTCGAGCAAGGCTATTGTTCATATCGACTTTGCATCCAGTCGCCTCGTTTGACTTGATTCTCGGAGGACCCGTAGAGATGGGACTTCAAGTTCGATAGGGAGTACGGCTTCAGAACCATAGACCAATGCATAAGGATTTCTCCTGTTGCGGATCGTATTGATGTGGCGGTAGCCCCACAATGCTATGGTAGCTTCTCTGGGCCAATCCCTCCTGTTGAGGCCATTTTCTTGACGATGGTCTCGATGGTCTTATTTGCTGCTTCGACTGCGGCCATTTGCTTGGGGCCAGTAAGGAGATGCTTGTGCTTGGTGATCTTGTATTCTACCAAAAAGTGCATCCATTTCCTTCTCAAAGTGAGAGCCGTTGTCAGAAATGATTTCATGAGGCACGCCGTATCGGCACATGATATTAATCTTTACAAATTTCGGCCACTTTTCTTGGCGTTGAGGGTTCGATAGGCTTGTGCCTCGACCCACTTTGTGAAGTAGTCGACTGCCACTAGGACGAATGACTGCCCATTGCTCCCGGCAAGGATGAACTTTACCGATGATGTCTATCCCCCAACAAGAGAAAGGCCAAGGTGTTGACCATTTGTAAAGTTGTGAGGGTGGAGCATGTTGCAGATTAGCGTGGAATTGGCACTTGGCACACCTTTTACTTCTCGATACAGTCTCGTTCCATAGTGCTCCAATAGTAACCAATGCGAGTATCTTCTTGACTAGCATAAACCATTCATGTGGGTCCACATTCTCCTTCGTGTACTTCACACATTAATCCTCTTGAGCTTCGGTCTCATTGGCGCATAAGAGATTGATCCCGTCGTGGTGCCTTTTATAGACTCGGTCCCCAATCAGGTACTACCGAGGGCTAACCTTTGCAGAGCTGCTTGAAAAAACAAAGGACTTCTTATTGATGTTCTCGGATAAGTGCCGTCTTTTAGGAAGTTCATGATATCCCGAAACCACGGAGAGTTTTTGTTTGAACCTCGTTGATCTCGATACTCATGCAATATGCCCGGACTGTTCTTCGAGCAATTTTAAAGGCTTCACCATTTTCCCTTTTTGGGCATCTCAACTAATGAAGCTATATGGCCAGTGCACGGTGAAGCGATTTCTTATCCTTTGCAGGTAGTTAAAGTGATCTCTTGGAATTGTTTCAACCAAGTTCTCAAGTGCTGACCATATTGTTGGAGAGTCGGGTCTTGGGTTCGCCATTTACCCGATTGCTAATTGATAAGGAGCAAAGAGTCGCCGAACACTTCTAGTTCCGTGATGTTTCTCTCGAGAGCTGCTTCGAGCCCTGCTATGCATGCTTCGTACTCGGCAATGTTGTTGGTAGCTTCGGGGAATTTCCGGCGTATGCAATGGAGTGTAATTCTTTTGATCGACAAGCAATACCCCTATACCAAAACCGTGTTTATTGGCCGGCGAAACGAAAAAGCACAGTTTCCTCGGTTGCAGTACAAATTAACTGCTCGTCGGGGAACTGTAATTCTTCACACAAGAATGGCAAACCTGGATTTTATTTTGTGACGTAAGTGATATAAGCCGGCGAGCATGAAGTACCATTTGGCTATTCTTGTTCACATGAAAGGCTTCTTGAAGATGTAGCGGAGCGGGTCCACCTTTGCTACTAGCTTGATCGGAAAAGCTTCCATATAGTGTTTGAGCTTTTGAGTGACCCAAACCAATGCTGCACATGACTTCTCTGACAGAGTGTTCTTTTCGCTCCTTGGAATCGGCGACTGACAAAATAAATGGCGTTCTCCTTTGGACTTACGTTGCTCATGTTGCTCTTGTTATAGCAGCCCTAGGGCTTATTTCATATTTACAGTGAGATATAACAGAGGTTTCCCTTTTCGGAACTAGAAAAGGACTACGTAAGTTTAAGTTATTCTTGATGTGGTTTTGCAAAGCGATAGTAGGTTGGTGAAAGATTGAATGAGTGTGTTACAAATATATGTATTTATCTTCCCATGAAATTAATCTCTTCCTGTTGTAGGCTGTAGACACCCCGCCTTGGACCGCTCACCCCGATTGCACATTTGATTTTGTGTTTCTCCCCATTTTAAGTGTTTCTCGTTAGTTTCTGTCACTTCCGTTAAGTTCCTGACTGACTTCGTTAAGTCCAGGGACTAAACTGAATGACAGGGCTGACTTTCTAGTCCATTCTGTCAAAATTGCCTTCTCTGAGTCGCGCGCCTCCGACACTAGGAGCCAGGCGCGCGCGCCTCCCGCCCCCAAAGCAGGAAGCGCGCGCCTCTGGGCGTCAGTTACAGATTTCTGGCCAGGATTCCCTCCCTTGCTCAATTTACAGGATTTTGCCCGGGAAGGATTTCTTGGTGACTGAGTTTTGGCACCAAAAACACCCCTCTTTCACCTATAAAAACCTCTCTTTACCTCCATTTTCAAGGATCGGACCGAAAATTGAACTTACAAAAACTATACCAAAATCACTTTCTAAAGGTTCTCCAAGGATTTCATCAAGCAATATTTGAAGGTCTTCAAATTGTAGGTAAAAGTCCATCTTTTCCTTCCTTTTCTACTTCATCTCCTCTCTCTTTTTACTTTAATCAAATGTGCAATCACCCAAATCATTTTGGGACATGACTCTAATGATCACCTCATCTCATTGAGGTTGGTTAAGGAGTTATCTCCTACATTCCAAATCTATTTTAAACCCCCCTTTTTCATGACTTAAAGAAGAAGAAGAAGAACATTTTCATTCATGTAGATTTTGATCAAGCAAGACCAACTTAGTTGGGCGAGATGGGTGTTTCGGTACTTCCCATCTCGTAATCTAACCCCCGAACCTCAAAACAAAGAATCTCTGTTTTCGTAATCAAACTTAGGCTACAATCAATAGGTTTTTCTTATGTTCCTCAAAACATAGGTGGCGACTCTAAAAACAAGTTAGACATCCTAGGATAAATCACGCGCTCGAGCCTAAGGCCGTGGTGTTCCCACCCGGGGTATCTACAGTGGCGACTCTGCTGGGGACGTTTGAGGGTTAAACTTGCGTTCTGATCGAAATCTACATCTTTTCTGGGCATTCTGTTTCCTGATGGGGGAGGCGCGCGCGTCTGGCCTTTTAAGCCTAAGGCGCGCGCATCCCGCATCAAGAACCAGAATCGCCCACTTCTTCATATTCTTCATCTTCTTCTTCTGTTATTCTGCACTAATCACTTCTGCAGGGGTTACAATATGAACATAGGACCAGGGCAATCCCCTGAGTCCAAAGTCTGACATTCTGACAGGTGTGCCCCAGAAGCGCGCGCCTCCCATAAGCATTGCGCCATGCGCGCGCGTCCCACATCAGAACTCAGAGGCGCACGCTTCTGGGTTGGTTCCAGAACAGAACAGGTTTCAGTGACTGAGCAGTACAGTGGGGTGTGGGCACAGTTGCCTGCATCAGAACAGAATTGAACCCTCGGACTGTTTTAATTTTGTGTTTTATTTACCGGTCACACGGGTGATTCGGGAGTTGTAATTTTATGTGCTTATGTGTTTTGTGTGTTTTTCTTTCTTTTCAAAAAAAAAAAAAAAATTTTGTCACTTGTTAGACCTCACACTACATGCACATATTCCTATGAACTGCTCACTATCGAGTCGCACAAGTCCAACCCCAAACCCGTCGAGGCCCGTCCTAGAAAGTTTCAAGCTCCACCAGACCTTGGCTCTTTCGAAGCGGTAAACCTCAGCCCGTGGCGTAGTTCAAGACTACATGCCGGGGGTGACCTTTGAGCCTCATATTCAAGCCGAGCACAAACCACACAATTCTAGTTAGGGTCTAACACTCCGTGACTCAAGTCGGTTTCCATGTACCGAGATTTCCCTAAACTAATGTCTTCAAATCATACATGCCAACTTGTTGAAAGGGACGCAATAAAAATCCGTCCCCAAAAGTGGTTATTTTGGACGAAAATAAAAATCCGTCCCCGCATGTATGCTTTACTACATTAATTTAGTCTAATCCCGATACATGTAGGATTCACAAACGCGATGGAATCCGATGAGTATATGGGACCGCGAGATGGTCTATATACTAGTGTGACGATTCCATTATTTTCTTAGAAACCCCAAAAGGGATTCATTCCCTCCGACTTATAAAAAAAAAAAAAAAGAGTCTTTTCTTATGTGGTTCGAGTCGTGTGCCCAACTGTGTGTTCTAAGCCTCTTCATGGACCGCAAGTGTTACTCAAGACTGACAAGGGCCTCTTCTGCAATATAGGTTCAATTGGTACTTACAAAGTCTACCGGGATTCAGCAAATCGGTTAGTCCGTGAAGAGATCACTCCAACAGCTCCAACATCAACCATGACCGGCAGCAGCAACACCATGTCTCTCGAACAGCTCTCAACTATGGTCCAACTCCTCCAAGAGCAAGTCTCCACCCTTAACAAGGAGGCACAAAGCAAAGATGACATTTGGCAATCCCACCTCGACAGCCAAAGGGAGGCCCACGAGGCCGAAATGGAGCTAATGAAAGAAAAGCTCACCAACCTTGCCAAGGGAAAGAACAAGAACAATGATGATGAATCCGAATGGACCGAGGGTTTGTTCAAGAGTCCTTATGTCAACACCCGCACCAAGAAAATGGGGGAACCAAGTTCCGAGAACAATGAGCCCAAAATGGTGGATTCTATCATGGCCTACATCGACCAAAAATTCAATGGGCTCAACATGGGGAAAGGCTCCGACACAAGCCTTTATCAATCATCCATCCTCATGAGTACTATGGCCGCTCTTCCCGATAAGTTCAAGATGCCCGACATAAGCAAATTCAAGGGCAACTCTTGTCCTATGGCTCACATTGAGACTTATATTTGGGCAATGGTTCCAAAGAAGGTCTCCACCAAGGTGATGGCTCAATGCTTTCCTCTCACTCTCGAGGGGGCGGCAAAAGATTGGTATGCTACTCTCCCGCTCACTGTCCGTCTTGATTGGGACTCCGCCATGCTTGCCTTCAAGAACCAATACCAAGGCAACACCACTCACCGGCCCACAAGGAAAGAGCTAGAGAACACTACTCAACGAGACAATGAGTCCTTCATCGACTTCACAAGGAGATGGAATGACAAACTCTCTGAAATTGTTGAGAGGCCGAACACAAAAGAGCAAATGGACATATTTCTCAAGTGTCTCAAGATTGATCTCCGCACTCACCTAAGTGGGGCTTGCTACTCCGACTTCTCCCAAATGTATGAGGCGGGGTACGCATGGATGACTTGCTCAAGGAGATTAAGAAGACCACTCCTACTTACCGCTACAAGGCCGCTTCCAACTCCACAAAAGAGGCCTCGGTCAACGCCGTCACTATTGACAAGGGGAATTACAAAAAGGTTCCTCCACCTCAAGGGAAAAGGCCCCGAAGTGACCGTGTCTACACGCCTCTCCAAGGCATGACTCAAACCGAAGTGTTCGAGGTCCTCAAGGCAAAGGGTCAAGTCACACCCGTGCAAGGGTACCAACCCAAGACGATCCACGACAATCATGCTCACCACAAATATTGTGGCTACCACCAATATAGTGGCCACACCACCGAGGAATGCTTCGTTCTCCGCAATGTCATTCAAGATCTCATAGATAAGAAAGAATTTGTAGTGACTAATGACGAGCATGTCAATGTAATAGAGATAGGAGAACTTGAGGGGACCACCCATTCAATCCCAATTGTGAATGGGGGCCCCAATGTTATGAATAAATTGACAATTCTTGTTATGTAGTGACTTATGATGAGGTAATGAGGGAAGTACTAGAGAATAGGAAAAAGAAGCAAGATGGGAACGTCAACATGCTAACTCGATCCGGTCGAGTCATAGCAAGCAACCCTTCCACTTCCGCACCGAGCTCCTCTTCTCAAAGGCCGCAAGCTCACAACACTCCCGAAGATCCTCTACTTGTCCAACTCAAGAAAACTCAAGCCAACATCTCTATTTGGGACCTCATTGCATCCTCAAAGAAACACCGAGATCTTGTCATCCGCAATCTCGATGATACATCAGTTTCTCCCGATACTACTCCCGAGGACCTCACGGCAATGATTGGTCACATTCATTTTGGCAACGTCATCACCTTTGCCGATATGGACCTTCCACCGTTTGGTTCCGACCACAACGAAGCTATTTACCTCAAGGTACGAGCAAGGGGGAGGCCCGTCTCAAGAGTCTTAGTGGACGGTGGTTCCGCACTCAATCTCATGCCTGGTAGAATCATGGGCATACTGGGGCTTAAAGGATTCTGATTTGAAGCCTTCTACTCAAGTAATCCGAGGTTATGACAGCACCGCCCGTACAGTCATGGGTATGATCGAAATTGACATTGAGTTTGGGAGCATGGTCATGTCCGTTCCATTCCAAGTGCTTGATATCCCGGCCTCGTTCAACTTACTGTTGGGTCGACCATGGATTCATAGTGCTAATGCCGTACCGTCAACTCTCCACCAATGTGTCAAGATCCGAAATGGTGATGAAATAGTGACCGTAATGGCTGAAAACATTACTATCCACAGAAAAGGTGAGCCCGTCCACCAAGTTCAGCATGGTCTACCAGACTCCACTCTCTCCGGCGTCTCAATCAACGCCATTGACAAAGAAGGGGGAAACGGATCATGGACCCCCAGCAATCACAAAGTACTCCGCATGATGAGGGATATGGACTACTTCCCTGGTTTAGGCTTAGGGAAATATCAGCAAGGAATCCTACATCCCGTGCAAGTCCCATTTGTCAAGAACACATTCGGTTTGGGGTACGAGCCTTCCAAAGAAGACTTGAAGCAAGAACAAGCAATCAAGAACGAAAAGGCCCGAGCTCGTAAAGAAGGCCGTCGTTATGAGTCCCTAATCTAAGGCCTTACCGCAAGACGTTGAATGGTTATTTTGTCCGCCAAGGGGAAGACGTTCCATACATGATCTTTCCCGAGCCATGGGTTAACAATAAGGTGTCAAAAAGCCCGGCCTCGAAATCTTCTCCGATTGTGAGATCCAGAAATCCGAAAGGGAACCAACTCCCATGTCGCCCCGTGAATGGTGGGGAAGGAAGGTGACTATAGAGTCCGAGACAGAAATCACCGTGGGGGAAGAACTGACAGATTTAGCCTCCATGTTCGAAGAGCTTGCCGTAATGAATGAATGCCAAGTCAACGCCATCCATGACACCGTCATCATGAACGAGACTATCAGTGAGATCCCGCCAAGCTCCGAGCCGATCAACAATTGGTATTCAACAAAAGGGCCCGTGGTATCCGAGGAATTCTTAGTCCAAGAAATGGGTTGCATACCCCGCACAGCAACAAAGGAAGAGCAGCTTACACTTACTTTCGAGTCCGAGAGTGTCTCTAATACCCTCACCCAAGAGGATTTGGAGGCCATAGCCGAGCGTGTGTTTCCTTTCTTTGCTAATGAAAAATTTGATATTTCTGAGTACCCTGAGATTGCAAACATCATAAATGATGAATTAACTAATAATGAACTTAACGAACAAGTTAATAACGATTCAAATTATGATGAAATAGACCACGAAAACACAACATACTTAAATGAACTTGCTCAACAAGTCCGTAGTCGTGGCGAGAATGGTCCAAAGGCTGACGAAGAATTGCAGGTTGTTAATCTGGGTACCGAAGAAGAGCCAAAAGAAACCAAGATTGGAAGCTTCTTCAAGGGAGACGACAGAGACAGATTGACTGCATTACTACGGGAGTTCGTGGATGTGTTCGCATGGTCATACAAAGACATGCCGGGTTTAGACAGAAAGGTAGCGGAGCACAGGATTCCGATCAGAGAAGATGCCAGGCCAGTAAAGCAGAAGCTCAGGAAGATCAAGCCAGAATGGTCTCTGCAGGTCAAAGAAGAGATTGAGAAGCTCCTCAGCGTGGGTTTCATCAAGGTTATCGAGTATCCGACATGGTTAGCCAACATTGTGACAGTCAGGAAGGCGAACGGCAAGGTCCGAGTTTGTGTAGACTTCCGGGATTTAAACAAAGCTTCCCCAAAGGATGATTTTCCACTCCCTAATATCGACATGCTAGTCGACTCCACTGCTGCCTACGAGGTTCGCTCATTTGTGGATGGGTTCGCTGGGTACAATCAGATTCTCATGGCCGAGGAAGATCAACATAAGACAGCCTTCACAACACCGTGGGGTACCTTTGCTACACAGTCATGCCGTTTGGGTTAAGAAACGCTGGGGCTTTCTACCAAAGAGCCGTGACAGACTTGTTCCACGATATGATTCACAAAGAAATCGAGGTCTATGTGGACGACATGATCATTCACTCCAAAGGGACCGATGGTCAACATTTGATCGATCTCCGCAAGTTCTTCGAAAGGCTTCGTCAACACAAGATGAGGCTCAACCCTGCAAAGTGCACATTCGGGGTTATCCGAGGCAAAGTTCTTGGTTATATGGTCACTGAAAGGGGAATCGAAGTAGACCCCTCCAAAATCAAGGCAATCATTGACATGCCTCCTCCAAAGACGCAGAAAGAGATTAAAGGTTTCATGGGCAGACTACAATACATCAGTCGGTTTGTGCACCAACTCACTTCCATGTGCGAGCCAATCTTCAAGTTACTCAAGAAGAATGTGGCTCTAGAATGGACCGACGCGTGCCAAGAAGCCTTCGATCAAGTGAAGCATTACTTAACGTGCCCTCCTGTTCTAGTTCCGCCGCACAAGGAGAAACCTCTGTTGCTTTATCTCACTGTCAATGATGAAGCCCTAGGGGCTATGTTAGCACAAGAGCAACGAGAGTCCACAAAGGAGAACGCCATTTATTTTGTCAGTCGCCGATTCCAAGGAGGCGAAAAGAACTACTCTGTCTTAGAGAAGTCATGTGCAGCATTGGTTTGGGTCACTCAAAAGCTCAAACACTATATGGAAGCTTTTCCGATCAAGCTAGTAGCAAAGGTGGACCCGCTCCGCTACATCTTCGAGAAGCCTTTCATGTCAACAAGAATAGCCAAATGGTACTTCATGCTCGCCGGCTATGATATCACTTACGTCACACTAAAATCCGTCAGGGGGAAAGTGTTCAGTGACCAGCTTGCCGAATTCCCGTGTGACGAAGTGAAGGGGGAAGATGTACAGTTCCCCGACGAGCATTTAATTTGTACTGCAACCGAGGAAGACAAGTGGCAACTTTTTTTCGATGGCGCCGCCAATAAACACGGTTTTGGTATAGGGGTATTGCTTGTCGATCCAAAAGACATCTACACTCCCATTGCCATACGCCTGGAATTCGAAGCTACCAACAACATTGCCGAGTACGAAGCATGCATAGCAGGGCTCGAAGCAGCTCTCGAAAGAAACGTCACGGAACTAGAAGTGTTCGGCGACTCTTTGCTCCTTATCAATCAGCAATCGGGTAAATGGCGAACCCAAGACCCGACTCTCCAACAGTATGGTCAGCACCTTGAAGAACTGGTTGAACAATTCCAAGAGATCACTTTCAACTACCTGCCAAGGGATAAGAATCGCTTCGCCGATGCACTGGCCACTATAGCTTCATTAGTTGAAATGCCCAAAGGAAAAATGGTGAAGCCTTTCAAAATTGCTCGAAGGAACAGTCCGGCATATTGCATGAGTATCGAGATCAACGAGGTTCAAACAAACTCTCCGTGGTATTCAGATATCATGAACTTCCTCAAAGACGGCACTTATCCCGAGAACATCAATAAGAAGTCTCAAGCAGCTCTGCAAAGGTTAGCCTCTCGGTACGTACTGATTGGGGACCGAGTCTATAAAAGGCACCACGACGGGATCAATCTCTTATGCGCCAATGAGACCGAAGCTCAAGAGATAATGTGTGAAGTGCACGAAGGAGAATGTGGACCCCACATGAATGGGTTTATGCTAGTCAAGAAGATACTTCGCATTGGTTACTATTGGAGCACTATGGAACGAGACTGTATCGAGAAAGTCAAAAGGTGTGCCAAGTGCCAATTCCACGCTAATCTGCAACATGCTCCACCCTCACAACTTTACAACATGGTCACACCTTGGCCTTTCTCTTGTTGGGGGATAGACATCATCGGTAAAGTTCATCCTGCCGGGAGCAATGGGCAGTCATTCGTCCTAGTAGCAGTCGACTACTTCACAAAGTGGGTCGAAGCACAAGCCTATCGAACCCTCAACGCCAAGAAAGTGGCCGAATTTGTAAAGATTAATATCATGTGCCGATACGGCGTGCCTCATGAAATCATTTCCGACAACGGCTCTCACTTTGAGAAGGAAATGGATGCACTTTTGGTAGAATACAAGATCACCAAGCACAAGTCATCTCCTTACCGGCCCCAAGCAAATGGCGCAGTCGAAGCAGCAAATAAGACCATCGAGACCATCGTCAAGAAAATGGCCTCAACAGGAAGGGATTGGCCCGAAAAGCTACCATTAGCATTGTGGGGCTACCGCACATCAATACGATCCGCAACAGGAGAAACTCCTTATGCATTGGTCTATGGTTCTGAAGCCGTACTCCCTATCGAACTTGAAGTCCCATCTCTACGGGTCCTCCTCGAGAATCAAGTCAACGAGGTCAACTGGATGCAAGAGTCGATACGAACAGCTAGCCTTACTCGACGAGAAAAGGTTAAGGGCACTCGAACGCACGAGGGCATATCAGCAAAGGATGGCAAGAGCTTTCAACAAAAAAGTGAAGCCTCGAAACATCAATGTGGGAGATTTGGTCTTAAGACAACATCCTCCTAATGCCATGAATCCCCTGGGGAAATGGGGACCCCGATGGATCGGTCCGTACGTGGTCAAAAAGATACTAAGCGGTGGTGCAGTCCGGCTCGTGGATTTAGATGGTGACCAGCTGCCAAAGGAGGTCAACCTCGACAAGCTCAAGAGGTTCTACGCTTAATAAACAAAGACCATTAAAAAAAAAAAAAAAAAAAAAAAATCGCTCGCTAGGTTGAAAACCCGCAAGGGCGGCCTAGGCAAAAATTAGAGCACGTGCAAAAAAGAAGCCCGCTAGATTGAAAACCCGCAAGGGCGGTCTAGGCAAAAAACAGGGTGCACAAAAAAAAAAAAAAAAAAAAAAAAATGGTCTTTGTTTGTTTGAACTACGAAGACCTGAGCCTCCCAACTGGAGGAACGTAGGCAACCTTCGGGTGCGGTCTAAAACATATCAAAAATACCCAATTCACTTCAAATAACAAAATGCAATTTTTATTCATTCAATGAATTATTCAAACCATTACAACGGATTTATTGAGCAACAAAAGACATCAAATATTAAATCCTAAAACAAAGTGGTCTAATTGCAATCTCTTAGGGTACTAAGAAAAATCCAATTTTCTCTTAGCTTTCAAAGGACCGCCCGATCGTCTCTCAATCCTTTTCTTCTTGGGTAACGAAGGAGCACTAATACGCACCGAAACCTTCTGTGCTGCAGCACGTCTCCTAGAATAAAAGTCATCCAAAGGAGTACCGAAAGGGTCAGCGAGAATGTTACTCGAATCAACAGCAGCCTCTCTATATCTCAAAGTGCTGCTAGGCTCAAAACCCTGTCCCAACAACTCGGCACGAAGCACATCAACCCAAGTGATGCCACGGTAAAGGGTGCCAAATAAATAATCCAAGTAGCTCTCGGGAAGGAAGACACTCCCCCGATGCAGAGGAGCGAAAGCCCAACGATTGCGGTCATCTCCCCAAGCCGACTGAAGCTCACTCGAGAAGTCAGGACCCATGTAAGCAACTGGACGAAGCATTCCATCCCTCGGAAAAGGAATTGTCTGTTGGCGACCAAACTGCCGCAGAACCCGCTCTGGCTGGTAAAGGAAGAATCTCTCAAACCGGGCACAACCACGTGCTGAAAACCAAGAGTCCATTCCACAAAAGGACGAAGACCCCAAGAAGGAGGACACCACTCAATATCGACGGTCACCCGAGAGGCAAAGAATTTCTTCCAATCCTCTTCAGATAAATCCCGGATCAACAACTTCCTCCTATGAACAGCAAAAGGAGACAAATCACCATCCGGAGAATAAATTCTGAAGTGTTCTCGGAGCCATATGGTCAAGAGCAAAGGGCTTCCCCGACACATCTTGCCCGTCCTGTGTAACTCATCAAGACCATGCAACGTCTCCCCTACAATAAGAGGAATTACACTAAATCGCTGGTCCTTAGCTTGCAAAATAATCTCAGCCAACTGCGCGTCCGCAGTCCCGAAAGGTGTAACAAACAGTACTTCGCTGAAGAGACAAACAGCCATGGCATTTCTTTTGAAAGATTGAACCACCGGGTCCTCCGAGTGCAAACTGAAGAACATCGGCAACTCAGTTATGTCAATCACGGTACCGTGCAACATCTTCCTCACATCCTCAACAGGGAGATTCAGTAACTCAACCCAAGAGTCGACGGCACCACGGTGATATTTGGGGACGGCAATCCGACCGGCCAAAGGCACGCCAAGGATGGCCCCGAAATCGTCAACAGTCGGCACCATTTCATTAGCTGAAAGGTTGAAAGTATGGCTGTCGCAATCCCAGAAAGCCGCGGCAGCTCTCAACAAATCCCAATCCGGTTTCAACGTCCGCAAAGTGAAAAGAATTCGGAACCCGAAGTCTTTAATGAAGGCCTTCTTGGGATGGGTCTTGAAAGAATACACAAAAGTGCCCAAGTCCTTTTCATACACACTAACGACCTTGGCGTCAAGGGCAAAAGAATTGGAAGCCATGGAAAATGTTGATCACAAGCGAAGTTAATCAATAATATGATGTTCAAAAATGGCAGAAAGGAGCTGTGAGAATCAAGTGGTCGAACAGAAGATGATATTATAGCTGTTGGAGGCTCTTTTGGTCAGCAAATGTCAAGCCCGGAATTCCGCCTCCCAGACGCGCGCGCCACCCGCCAGCAGTATGAAGCGCGCGCGCGTCCCAAGCCTACATAGGAAGGCGCGCGCCTCCCAGGTCTAAATCGCTTGAAGAAAAGGGCCTTGTCAGAGATCTCCAGCCTAAATCAAGACACTGTCCCGATCCTCGGACACCCAGTTGGGCACACCTTTTCTGGTCCGCCCTTAAGGCATGTCAAAAATCGAAAGCAGGATAGAAACTCCCACTCAAAGTAGGCTGTCCTCTTCAAAAATCCGAACTCCCTAAGTTCTGTCACGGGTGCCACGCCCCCCTCAAGAGTCAATCTCAACATTTCATCCCCAGCAGGAACATTTTTCTGGTCGCAGTCAACTGTGCCCGTACCCCACAATTCAAAAGTCAAGTGTGACTCCAAATGGCACGAGACTTCAAAGCAATATTTCATCAAACGGATTCACTAACGGATTCGTCACAAGGGTTCACCAACGGACTCATCCAAGGGATTCACTAACGGATTCATCAAACGGATTCACCAACGGATTCGTCAACAAGGTTCACCAACGGACTCATCCAAGGGATTCACTAACGGATTCATCAAACGGATTCACCAACGGATTCGTCAACAAGGGTTCACCAACGGACTCATCCAAGGGATTCACTAACGGATTCATCAAACGGATTCACCAACGGATTCGTCAACAAGGGTTCACCAACGGACTCATCCAAGGGATTCACTAACGGATTCATCAAACGGATTCACCAACGGATTCGTCAACAAGGGTTCACCAACGGACTCATCCAAGGGATTCACTAACGGATTCATCAAACGGATTCACCAACGGATTCGTCAACAAGGGTTCACCAACGGACTCATCCAAGGGATTCACTAACGGATTCATCAAACGGATTCACCAACGGATTCGTCAACAAGGGTTCACCAACGGACTCATCCAAGGGATTCACTAACGGATTCATCAAACGGATTCACCAACGGATTCGTCAACAAGGGTTCACCAACGGACTCATCCAAGGGATTCACTAACGGATTCATCAAACGGATTCACCAACGGATTCGTCAACAAGGGTTCACCAACGGACTCATCCAAGGGATTCACTAACGGATTCATCAAACGGATTCACCAACGGATTCGTCAACAAGGGTTCACCAACGGACTCATCCAAGGGATTCACTAACGGATTCATCAAACGGATTCACCAACGGATTCGTCAACAAGGGTTCACCAACGGACTCATCCAAGGGATTCACTAACGGATTCATCAAACGGATTCACCAACGGATTCGTCAACAAGGGTTCACCAACGGACTCATCCAAGGGATTCACTAACGGATTCATCAAACGGATTCACCAACGGATTCGTCAACAAGGGTTCACCAACGACTCATCCAAGGGATTCACTAACGGATTCATCAAAGGTTCACTAACGGCCTCATTCAAAACATTCAGCCGGCAGGTTCACCTAACGGATCATGCCACCCCCTCTATCAACAAAAGCCGCTCACACAGGGAGCGCACCACTATCTCTCGCAATTTCAAATTCCTGCTTTCATCGAGTCTTTGCCTTTTTTGGTGATGTCCTCGGCGGGTGTTTTTAACTTTCGTCGACGCGTTTTGCTTTGCAATCCACGTCGCCGAGGGGCTCTGTAGACACCCCGCCTTGGACCGCTCACCCCGATTGCACATTTGATTTTGTGTTTCTCCCCATTTTAAGTGTTTCTCGTTAGTTTCTGTCACTTCCGTTAAGTTCCTGACTGACTTCGTTAAGTCCAGGGACTAAACTGAATGACAGGGCTGACTTTCTAGTCCATTCTGTCAAAATTGCCTTCTCTGAGTCGCGCGCCTCCGACAGGAGGAGCCAGGCGCGCGCGCCTCCCGCCCCCAAAGCAGGAAGCGCGCGCCTCTGGGCGTCAGTTACAGATTTCTGGCCAGGATTCCCTCCCTTGCTCAATTTACAGGATTTTGCCCGGGAAGGATTTCTTGGTGACTGAGTTTTGGCACCAAAAACACCCCTCTTTCACCTATAAAAACCTCTCTTTACCTCCATTTTCAAGGATCGAAAATTGAACTTACAAAAACTATACCAAAATCACTTTCTAAAGGTTCTCCAAGGATCATCAAGCAATATTTGAAGGTTCTTCAAATTGTAGGTAAAAGTCCATCTTTTCCTTCTTTTCTACTTCATCTCCTCTCTCTCTTTTACTTTAATCAAATGTGCAATCACCCAAATCATTTTGGGACATGACTCTAATGATCACCTCATCTCATTGAGGTTGGTTAAGGAGTTATCTCCTACATTCCAAATCCTATTTTAAACCCCCCTTTTATGACTTAAAGAAGAAGAAGAAGAAGAACATTTTCATTTATGTAGATTTTGATCAAGCAAGACCAACTTAAGTTGGGCGAGATGGGTGTTTCGGTACTTCCCATCTCGTAATCTAACCCCGACCTCAAAACAAAGAATCTCTGTTTTCGTAATCAAACTTAGGCTACAATCAATAGGTTTTTCTTATGTTCCTCAAAACATAGGTGGCGACTCTAAAACTAAAAATCAAGTTAGACATCCTAGGATAATATCACGCGCTCGAGTCCTAAGGCCGTCGTGTTCCCACCTGGGGTATCTACAGGTATGCTTATTATAAACCACTCCTATTACCTTAATTTGATTGATCCCATAACCTATTTACTCTTTGTGACTTCAGGATATATTTTAAGAAGTACTTGTACTTCATTTAGAATAATCCACTTTCTAGTTTGATAGGCTTAGCAGATTAGGACCCTCAATTTTCTAAGTCTGGAGATTTGAGGTAAGGCCCTTGCCTACCGCATGAAGCCTACCGCATAACCAGGGTGCCGCATGACTATGCTTGCCGCAGATAACCTTGCCACATAGTACCAACCTACCGCGTGAATCTCTACCGCATGAACCATGGTTGAAGAAACTCAAGTTGGTTCAACTTAACCATGGTCACACTTGTGTCCTTACCTTGTTAGTTTTTAGAACGTTGCAAATTCAAATTTCAAATTTGAATACAACTGTCATCATAGTACAGTTGGACCACCATGACTCTGCAACAAAAGGACAACTCAGACTGAGCTCCAATTAGAATTCAACAGCTCATTGTCCTTCAACTTGGACCCAAGTTTTCCAACGGCTAGTTTCTCCTTCAAGATTAAAATAGTCCTTGTGCTCTTCATTGAGCTCACGCTGAGATTCTAAGAGAGAAATTGCTGTTGAAATCTTGTGATTGAAGATCATACTCAAGATTTCCAGAATCCTTCGAATCTTCAAGCACTCAACCTTCGGTCTTCAACAGTCTCCAGCAACCTTCAAAGATCAATCTCAAGCCTCATCACACAAGATCATTTACGCTCTAAAATCACATAGATTCCAAAGAGCTCTTGATTCTTAACAACACACTCACCCTGATTGATCAATCACATAGATTGAATCATTAGGGATACACTGGTCTAAGTCTAGGATTGTTCTTCATAGAAATAGGTGTGATTCAAATACTTCATCTCTGTAATCTGTACTCAAGTGAATCTAATATATACCTACCCTCATTCAAATACAAGACTGACCATCTTGTTAAGGACGTAGATCTTTTAACAGATCGAACCTTTCCAAATCATTGTGTTTTTACTTACTGTACTCCTTTTTACATTTCTGCAAATTTTCCTTAAGTCTTTTTCATCTTGTTCTTATTGTTTCTTCCTTGTTCATTTAATCTGTTTGTTTTTTAGTGTTTGATCTTTCAGATTTAAGACAATTGTGAATTGTGTTTGTTTGTCTACTCATTGCATAAGTTAAAAATCTGACTAACTTTATCATTTGCCAAAATCTCTAAGACACAAGTTTAATCTCTCAACTACCTCACTCTTACTACCGCATATACATCTACCGCACCACTATCTACCGTGTCCTAACCTACCGCAAATTTAACCTACCGCATTTAACTTATCAAAAACAACTCTTAGGTTGTTTCAACAAAACTTCCTGTGCATTTTATACTTGACCACGTGGTCTTCATCTACCGCAAAATTCAAGTATAAGCATAAGGTTGAATTTTGAAAAGGGTTGATATTTTAATAGGCTATTCACCCCCCCCCCTTCTAGCCTCTTTTCATACCCTTGTTGTGTCTCTGGGACCAACAGTGGTATCAGAGCAAACACCTTCATAAAACTTCTATTTTTCAAGCTAACAGCTTGGGTGCCGATTCAAAATGGCAAGTCAGAAAACTATGGCAACATTAACTCATTCACGTTCCAACGCGTTCGACGAAGATAATTTTGACGTATGGAAGCACAGCATTCTAACTCAGTTCTACTACATGGACG
>JAOWBW010000353.1:1092583-1165687 GCA_026119855.1 Campanula takesimana | reverse complement strand
AGAAAGTAGTCCATGTGGCCGAAACTAAGCAATAGATGGTCTCGATGAACGTAGGCCAATTGCATCCACCATTCCACATGGATCTCCAAACTTTGAATCAAGAACTTTGTTTCTCAATTTTAGCAATTATGAACTCTTCATAATTCTAACTTCGTTTATCTTTGAAACTTTGATTGCGATCAATTTTGGGAAACACAATCTCGATGAACGCAGATTAGCCATCCAACTTGAACCAATCTAGGAATTACAAGACTAAACAAATAGGAAAATCAAACCCCAAAATCCACACACAACCAACTACTAAAACCCTAAAACCCATTCCAGATCAGCAAGTCTGGACTGGTTCTGTTACTGTTTTTGTTGAATTTATCGAAAATTCTATATTCATATTTAACCAAAATCAGAACAGATTCTGACGAGCGAGCGCCCGCCTGGTCTTGACCGAGCGCGCGCCTGAAGCAAGCGGCCGCCTGGTCCCCCGCGATCGGGGCGCCTGGTAGGTCAGAATGGTACATAATTTTAAAGTTTGAAAACTTTGTCTCAAAATTATTTTTTCCCCGATTATTAAAACTTGATCTGATCAAAAATTAATAATCGAAATAATTCAGAATCCACCATAATTTTTATTGCGATTGAATCGTGCGATTAAAGTTGTAAAACAATAAGCCACATAAAATCACATAACACATAAACATCATATAATCCAATATTCATATCATGCTAGGCACATAAACAATTTATATACACATAACATGATCCAAGTATTGAATTATCAACATGAACGGGGCTCTGATACCATTGTTGGGTTTCAAGTAACATGCGCAGCGAAAATAGCAATTAAAATTTTGTGAAACCCAAAGCCATGGATCCGTTCATATGATTAAATCAAATACAACATAATGAATAGAGGATAAACTAACCCTTGATGTCTATGAACTCTAGCTTTAATTTTGGTGAAGAACTTGAAGCTTTATCACGGACAAAATTCACGAACTTTGAAGATGATAAAATTCACCCTCTAGCGGTATCCACACCACGAACGAATATCAATGAGCTTCTTGATCTTGGTTGCTAGACCAATAATTATGAAACACACTTTCACAATTTAATAAAGAACTGTATGGAATTATTTTGTGAATTATTTTGTTCTTCAATCCAAGATGTCTTGGAACAAAATAATATCTCTCTCAAACTCTTTGGAGGCACACAAAACACTAGGGCTAATGGTCTGGCCGAAATTGGCTTTTTATACACAATTAAGACCTATTCCAAATAGGAAACTTGTGCCAAAAACCTTCCCAAATCGAATTAGGAAACTTTCTGCCGCCAGACCAAGCGCCCGCCTGGTCCAGACCGAGCGCCCGCTCGCTGTCCAGAAAATCCAGAATTTTTCAAAAATTCCTTTGAGGTCCTTCGACCCTAAATTCCAATACAGTCCTTTTATTTAATATTCGTTCTATTGTGTGTGACCCTCTAGGATTATACTAAGTTGGCAATGGGCTCAAACATGAAACCATAAGATATGATTAGGTTCTAGCAAACCGTCATACCTACCCAAATAGTATAACTAGATACAAGTTCGCATTCCTTTAGAATATGTCACAATCCTTTTGTCTACGATGTCATTGAACACAAGTCATGGTCAAACAGTCAACTTGTCTTGTTCAATACTTTCTCGATTCCGAATATGCTGATAATTCAAATGCTATTGATCCAATCAATTCATTTGAGTCCGGCCGAACATTTCATCAACATCATTCCTTCGAGGGGCCCAAGCTTGACATCTCTCTGTGGAGGGACAAATCCATTTAGCTTATTACTCTTCCCAACGGGAATCCGATTATGCCAATCATACCCTTTATAACTACCGTGTTAAGGTAGCCTTTGAATATGTCAAACACAATGTTCATCAAGTGGAAGACTATAATAACTTCATGTCTAAGGATTCAAATGACATAACTAATATGAGATATATGTTCGACATAGACCATGACATAAATCTCATACAGCGGGTCATGTCCAGTACCTTGTTCCAAACAAGTACCCATAAATCTAACATGATCATCCCATGATCATTCAGCCTTTATACTAGTGCTTAACAAGTACTAGGGACGGAGATTATTATAAGTAAACATGAACAACAATAATAATCAAAACATCTCTTTATTGATATGAAATAAATGATAACAATTACAACGTTTATTAAACGTGCCTAGGGCACCACTACCAACATTACCTACTTTTATGCACCAACTTGAAATGATCGAGTCTTATTCTTTCATTTGATTAATGAAATTTGATTACTTGAAAAGTCACATTAGATGAAAAGTCACACCTTTAAATGCACGTCATACATATAGTCTACATTTCTATTCTATATATAAAAGTATGCGTTCTATTAGATACCAACATATTCTTATAGAATACTATTCTCTTTATATATGTTCTCTATACGACTTATATAAAGAGAAAAATAATTCAAGTACTCAGTTTCATATCTATTGTTATCAACTAATATTATTACCTAGGTAGCCGAATGTCAAAAGACTTTGGAATTGAAACAATCATCCTACACGGAAGCCTCACAATCAAGATAAACCATTTTGTTGTTTATGTGTCATTCCCGTAGTTGATTTCACCAACTTTAAAATACTATAAGTATATATTTTTATATGCAGATTCCTTAAAATAAACTTGTATTTAATAAATAAAAAACGACCAATTATTATTGAAAAGATGGATATTTATTTTATTAAATATAATAATTATTATTTGAGTTTGTAATTCTATTAATCATTAATAAAAATAACTAAACTATGAAAAATCATTTTCATATATACTCCTACAGTATACACCATGCATTAAAGTGCACACCATGCATTAAAGCGCATGAACAATGCTAGGGGCACAAAATAAGGTCAAAAAATCTACCACACAACATGAGGTGTCGATATTTTATTGGTTGCATCAATAATGGACCCGCCACACTCTACTTAAAAACACCAATAAAATCATTACACATAGGATTTTGTGAGCAAGATTTTGTGACTTTTTTGTGTGCCCCTAGTATTATTCAAAGTGCAAATACATACTACATCCGTCTCATTTTAAAAGTCAAAAATTTTCCAAATGGGTGTCCCAACTTAAGAGTCAAAATCCATACAAGAAAGTTTTTTATACTTATTTATTTAGTTGGTCCCACATGTCATACACACAACAATTATCCACTAATTATTTTTTACCCCACTTTTTCTCTCATACTTACTTTCTATACTCACAACACTCTATCCCACTATCTATATTTTATACTCCCCCTGGTCTAAAATAACTATCACTTTTGGTCAAACAAATGTAAGTTTGACCAATAAATTTAAACAAAAAATAATGATCCTAATAAAAATCTTAAAATTGTTATTAAAAGTATTTATTAATTATAATACAATGAAAAATTTTAAATTTTTATTAGCATCGTTATTTTTTATTTAAATTATTGGTCAAAGTTACATCTGATTGACCAAAAGCGACAATTATTTTGGACCAGAGGGAGTAAGAAAAAGATTCTTTCCTTAGTTTTTGTGTCAACCTAATTTTTAATTCTTAAAATGGGACGAATAGAGAGTAGTGCACAAATCCCTCCGGTTCAAACCTTAAAACCTTAATTTATAAATGTGAAAGGTATTTTTTTTTAAATATTTTCTGAAGAGATAGATAGTATAAAGTTATAATCTTTCGATGAACCAATTAGTAGTTTATGAATATAAGGAAGTCTTTTTATAATGATTTATATGGAGATATAGAAAGTGTGCATGCATCTATAAAACCTTAATTTATACAATCAATCTGATATTTATAATCAAAATATATAAATTAACAAAAATATATTGAATAATTATCTCTTTAAGTATTAAAAGACAAATGAAGTAAATTAAGTATTGCCATAAAAAAGTTGAATCACTAAACAATAATAAATTTAATAAAAAAAAATGAAAAAAAAGTTCTAATTGAAAATAGATGTGTAGTTCAATTAATATAGTAACCAATTTTTGCAACATAATACTTGAAATTGTATTATGTTGATATATACAAAATCTGAATTAAAATCAAAATTAAGTAAATTAAGTATTACCATCATACCCTGAATTATTACAGTCACACTGCATTGATCTTTCAAATATTCCAACTACTTCAAAATATAATGATCTACTGTAAAAAAATCAAGAATGAATTAAAGTTAGTAAACATAAAAAAGAATATAAAAATAAATAAAACCCAAAATTAACTCTTAAATAAATTTATGATAAAAATCAAATATATAGACATAGAAATAAACACATATTATAACAACAAGTTTTAGGTATTCTCATTTTTTTCATAAAATTTCAACGAAAAATTAATGTGAGGAAAAGAATTGCAAAAACTGAACTTTCATGTTATATAACCAAGAATTTGAGTGGTCAATTATATCAATTTCAAACGTTCCATTTACAACAATAGAAAGACAAATGAATTAAAAAAATATAAATATTTTTTTCGTCCTAAAATGAACTCATTTTCTTTCTTAGTTAAGAATAAATTCAAACATTTTTTAAAGTAGTATAATATACCTCAAGGTTGAGTTTTAAGCAATAGTATCACGCATTGCATTGTTTTGTTGATAAATATGTACAATGGTGGCCGATTGCATGCGACAACTTTGCGTAACCTCCTTATATTTCAATCTTAGAAAGAGAGAGAGAGAGAGAGAAGAAAACAAAAAAAATTACTAAAGAAAATTAAGGACATATATGTATTCAAAATAACATAATAAATTATGACAATACTATTATAAATAACTTTTTTCCAAATAAGTTAATGAAATACACATGTTGATGGATAAAGTAAACTCATACTTTCTCCGTCTCAAGATAAATATATTTTTTCTTTTGATGAAGAGAATAAATAAAATTTTGTTTTGGACAGAAGTAATAGTATAATCGAAAGATAAGTGTAATATATGCATAAATATAGAGGTGAAACTTACTCACTATTGCACTCAGTCAAACTAATGCTTTCTTCCTCATCCAATTTGTCCAAAAATGTTCTTCCCAAACCTAATGAAAGAAAAAGGAAAAAAATGTGAGAAAATAGTTAAAGCTAAAATCAAATAGATATAGAGAGAGAAGGTTAAATAAATTGTGGAAACAAATGACATGAATGTATAAAGAAGAAAAGAAGTAGGAGGAAGACTATAATGTTATACAACAATAAAAATAATTTTTTCCTTCTATTTTTTTATATTCCCCGCAAAGACCATCTGCCTTCCAAAGTGAAGAATCATTTAGATCTTTTTATCTTACATTAGTATTGAATGGGAAAATGCAAAAGATATGTTTTAAATAAATATATCTAATCTTTTATATTCTTTATAAGGTTCTTTTGTAATTCATGCACCAACTTGAAACAATGCATGATATCAAAGCCAATGAATTATGAAAATTGGATTAGTTGAAAACTGAAAAGTCACTTCTTAATGATCTTATTGTTTATTCAAAGCCATTGAATTATGAAAATTTGATTAGTTGAAAATTGAAAAGTCACTCCTTAATGATCTAATTGTTCTTTAATGCATCTACTATCTACCTAGTCTAATACTCTATACTCCCTCCGTCCCATCTTAAACTTAAAAAAAAAAAAGTGGGCACAAGAATTAAGATATGAATCTTTATATTATAAAATATATATAGTGGGGTAGAGATAGTGGGGTAGAGTGTTGTGAGTAAAGAAAGTGCGTAGGAGAGAGAAAGTGGGGGTAGGGAATAGTTAGTGGATAGTTGTTGTGTGTATGACATGTAGGTCCCACTAAATAAAAAAGTATAAATAACTTTCCTTATTTAGATTTTGAAGTTTAAAATGGGACACCCAAAAGGGAAATTTTTGAAGTTTAAAATGGGACGGAAGGAGTATATAAGAGTATATGTTCAATAAGATATGACCTATCTAGTCTAATACTATATATATAAGAGTATATGTTCTATAGATATCATTCTCTTCTTATAGAATTACTAAATTACTTAGTTTCATATCTATGGTTATTACCTCATATTTAACCTAGGTAGGAGAATGTCAAAAGCCTCCAAGATTGCAAAGGTCATATTACATGACATTTTCTAAATCAAGAAAAACCCATTTATTTATGGCTTATGTGTCATTCTCATGGTTGATTTCACCAACTTTAAAAATACTATAAGTATAGATTTTAGTTCATGAACCATTTCATTTCGGGAAATCAATTGATACTTAAAACTTTTCGTATTCTATCATAATTCAATGACTTTGAATAATATGTTGTCTATTGATAAATGAACAATTTCAATGCCTTAAGTCATCTAATCATTCATGTCTTTTAAAGACTTGTTGCATAAATAAAGTATAATTATTTTATGATGAATCTAACATTTGATTTCCAAAGACTTATCATATTCTACTACTCATTAAAATTAGATTGCATATTTTAAGACTTATTATATGAACATATATTTATTAGATGTTTTAATTTTTAATTTAATGTGATTCATAAATAAAAGTCTTTTGATGATCCAAATTCAACTACTCATTCATCTTCCTTTAAGATTTATAACATATAAAAAAAATTAATTCATGATGAATCTAACCTAAGATTTTAAAGTCACTTCTTAATGATCTTAGTTGAAACCTAAAAAGTCACTTTTTAAATTAATGAATCCATGACCTACCTAGTCTAATACTCTATAGATAAGAGTATATGTTCTATTAGGTATCATTCTCTTATTATAGAATCACTGTAAAAAGAAAATGATTCAATATGTACATATTTATATTCTTATTGTATACTCTCTCTATTCCAAGTAAGTTGAAACATTTTGCCATTTATGGCATTTCACTTAAGTTGCAACAATCTAAAAATGGAAACTTTTTATTACTTTTATAATCCTCCACTCATTCTCTCTCTTTCTCCCAACCATTCATTATTCTCCACTCATTATCTTTCCTTCCCCACTAATTCTCTCTCTTCCTCACTACCTTTCATTCTTAATATAATATGTATATCCTTAATTTCTCAATTTCAAAATGAATGTTTCAACTTACTTGGAACGGAGGGAGTATGAATTACCCATTTACATATCTATGGTTATTACATCTTATTTTAACCTAGGTAGAAGAATTCCAAAAGCCTCCAGGATTGCAAAGGTCATATTACATGGCATCATCTAAATCAAGATAAACCAATTTGTGATTTATGTGTCATTCCCATAGTTGGTTTCACAAACTTTAAAATACTATAAGTATAAATTTCCTCCACTCAAAGAGTTTAATTAAGAAGTTTGTAAATAATTTCGTTTATTACTACTTCCCCGTTTCAAAATGTGTCCTTCATTAAATTTTAAGGAAATTTATTTAAAAAAAAATAATTTTGTAAATATATAATGAATAGAAAATATTGGCAAAAAGATATTAAGGGACAATTTTATTTTTTTTTTACAAAAATATCATTCATTTTAGATGATTTTTTTTTTTTTTTTTATTTTTTTTTTATAAAAACGATCATTTAAATTGGGACAAAGGGAATAATATTTTGTATTTACATGTCTCTTCAAGTTCCTTTGGAATACATCAAACCACGTTAATAGCACTTAACACACGTAAAAATATAAAACTTTGGAAATGGGCATTTCCAACCGACAATACCATTCCTAATGACTGCATGCTATACTATCAGAATAACCATTTCCCTAAGGAGGGTGTTTTACTAAAGTGTTATACAATCTTGAAACTGTACTAATATATGGCATTTTTCATCTTAAATAACAGTGTCTCTTGTTGAGATAGCCGAGATCCTTGAGAATCACACGGCATATCTCATTTTCATATTGTGTGTATCCTTAATTAGTTTGTAACCTACTCCCTCCGTTTCATGTGAATTGAGACTTATTTTCCTTTTCGTCCGTTTCACCTCAATTGAGACTGCCCAAAATGGCAAACTTTTTAATTTTTATATTCACCCAACCCCACCCATTTAACCCCTCTAATTTTCTCTCTTCATTTTCCACCACTCATTTTATCCAACCAACACTACTATTTACCCCATCCATTCTCTCTCTTCATTTTCCACCACACATTCACTAATTTCTCTTAATTATTGTGCATTTTTTTTTTGTCTCAATTCACATGAACCGGGGGAGTATTTGATAAGAATGTAAATAGGTAGGATATATTTTACTTAGCTAATTTATAGGGATTAGACTTAGTCTCGAAGAAAGAGTCTATGTACATATATTGCTTGTACTCGGCATTACACATCAAGGAAATAAACTGACTTTATTTTCCTCCATACACGGTTTCAACTTGGCACCAGAGCCCGGTTTTATCAAAGACAATGGCCGGCGACGAAGCTCAGAAACCCGGAGTCGAAAATTCCGGCAAAGGAAAGGAGATCAAGAAAGAAAAGAGATCTCCTTATTTTCTTTCTTCAAGTGACAATCCAGGAATGATTATCACCCACGTTCAGTTGAAGGGTGAGAATTATGAAGAATGGGCACGGGTTTTCAAGGATCGCTTCGAGCGAAGACGAAAACCGGATTCATTGATGGCAGAATCCAATGTCCTGACGATGCTGATGAAGCGGATCAATGGTGGACGGTGAATTCCATGGTTGTTTCATGGATTTTTAATACGATAGAACCGACTCTTCGCTCCACCATTACCTATGTGGACGAAGCGAAGGTTTTGTGGGATGATTTGAAGGAACGATTTTTGTTGGGGAATGGACCGAAGACTCAACAGTTGAAGGCAGACATAGAAAACTGCAGACAAGGGAATAATGAAAGCGTGGCTTCTTATTATGGGCGGATAAAGAAACTATGGGATGCTCTCAATAATTTTGAGACACTGCCGACCTGTTCTTGTTTGTGTTGTAAGTGCAATATTGGGACTGTTTTGGTGAAGAGACGTGAGGAGGAGCGCGTGCATCAATTCGTTATGGGGCTAGAAAATCCAAAATTTGAGAATGTGAAGTCGTCGATTGTCAACACGGAACCCCTGCCTTCTGTGAATAAGGCATATTCTAACGTTATACGAGAGGAACAGGTTCTGGGAGGTAGACATGGAGAATTCCCGAATCCAGCCAGTTTTGCTGTTCGTACAGTTGATAGACCAGTTGACAGACCAGCTGTGAGCACAGATGGCTCGTCAAGTGGTTTGACAGAAAAGAAGGATATGAGCAATGTCACTTGCTCTCACTGCAAGAAGAAGGGACACAGTACAGATTCGTGCTTCAAGCTGATAGGATATCCAGAGTGGTGGGGAGACCACCGTGGGAAGCCAGCAAAACGAAGAAGCGGAAGCCAATCCTTTTTGGTAGGAAAAGAACAAGGGAAGCTGAGCACGAGATCCAACAATGCAGAAGTCAGTATTGAAGGGACAGGGGTTCCAGATCAGGTTAGAGCGCTAGGATTCACAGCAGATCAATGGAACAACTTCAAGAATTTTATGCAGACACAGGTACAGACAACTGTCAGCACAACTGGCAAGACAACTGGTAAGATGAATGATAAACGTTGGCTTGTTGATAGTGGATCCAACCGACACATAACAGGGGACATCTCTTTGCTCAGTGATGTTCATGATATTAAGGCGAATCACATTGGTTTGCCTAATGAGAGATACATGAAAGCCATGAAACGAAGGCAACGTTGAGATTGCCATGAATCTTGTTTTAAAAAAATGTTCTATATGCCCCAACTTTTAACTGCAATCTCTTATCTGTCTCTCAATTGCTTCGAGATTCTAATTATTTGGTGCATTTTTCTGACACACAATGTGTTGTACAGGACCAGGTCTCAAAGATTTTTATTGGAGCGGGTGACCTGGACGGGGGTTGTACTACTTGAGGAGGTCACCGACAACGCAAGTGTGCAACGTTAGAGAATCTGGCAGTTTTCAGTTGTGGCATCAGCGACTCGGCCATCTGTCAAGAAAAATAGTGGGTTTGTTACCTTTTATTAGTCATAGTAGTATTGATAAAGACGTTTATGAGATTTGTTGCAAGGCTAAGCAAAGTAGGGACAAGTTTTCACTTAGTGAAAGTAATTCTAATGAAATTTTTGATTTAATCCATTGTGATATCTGGGGTGACTATCGAAAACCTGCTTTGTGTGGTGCTGTTTATTTTTTAACCATTGTGGATGTTTTTCCCGTGTGGTGTGGGTTTATTTGGTCAAGTCCAAGGGTGATGTTTCCCAAATTTTGAAAAATTTTCTTGCCATGTTAGAGCGGCAATTTAATAAACGAGTTAAGAAAATTCAGAGTGATAATGGGACTGAATTTACTTGTTTGGAAAAATATTTTCTTGAACATGGGATTGAACATCACACTACTTGTGTTCGTACGTCCCAACAAAATGGAAGGGTGGAAAGAAAACATCGACATATTTTAAATGTGTCTCGTGCTTTAATGTTTCAAGCGAAATTACCGGTCAAATTTTGGGGGGAGAGTGTGTTGGCGGCTGGGCATTTGATTAATCGAACCCCCTCAAAATTGTTAAACGGGAAAACTCCTTATGAAATTATTTTTGGGAAGCCTCCTTCTTACTCACACATTCGGGTGTTTGGGTCGTTATGTTATGTACATTATTCCCGGCGTGATAATGATAAGTTTGCAAGTCGAATTAGGCGATGTGTGTTCTTGGGGTATCCTCTTGGCAAGAAAGGATGGTATGTGTATGATCTTGATGAAAATAAGTTGCTCGTTTCTCGGGATGTTATTTTTGTGCAAAAGGAGTTCCCTTTTGCTCACGGTTGGGCTGACCAAGATGGAGCATACACGGATTCGGATATTTTCTTTGTTCTTCCAATGATATGGAGGATTGTGAAGACGATGTACATGTGACTGGGGAGTTGACTGGACAACCCACTGCACAGGTGACTGAACAGGTGGCAGAGCAGATACCAGCCGCTGATGAAGTTCCTGACACAGCTTCCGACCAGGTGACTGACCAGTTGACAGAACAGCTTCCTGCACAGTTGTCTAAACAGGTTGAACAGCCTGCCGTATTGATTGAGCCAGAAAATTTGGGACGTGGTCAGAGAGTTAAGGTTCTTTCTACCAGATATCTAGCTTCTGAATATAAGTTGGGACACTCACAGGCGCATATCACTCAAGCTATACCCCCGTCCCGTCCATCTCCTCAATCCAAATATTTAGGTACTCGTTATCATTTATCACATTTTGTCAATTGCACTAAATTCTCGTTTGCACATCGTTGTTTTTTGGATGCTATTGACTCAAGTGTTGAGCCAAAACATTTTAGTGAGGCGGTTAATGTCGCGCCCCAGACCCGTGGTCCTACTTGGCCCCACGCTCGGGACACGATGGGAAGACGTCATAAAACACTTTTGAAAATTTTTCGAAATATACTTTCATAAAGTTTAACAAAATAAACACTTGAAGTTCAAAGACTTCCATTTAACTTTCAAACAAACTTTACAAACAACTTTCACAAACGAAAGTACTTAGCCCGAAGGCTTACAAACTTTTATAGAAATGTACATACACCAACATTATCAAAAATATAGGTGTTACAAAATGATGAAGTCACAGAAACTCTACCCAAAAGGTTATACATCTATGTAATGTATCCTTTACAAAACAAATCCCAACTCTTACCACTTCAACGTCCTCCCGTGCCAAGTGTCCTATCCCCTGGACTCGCCCTTATCTAGGGAAAACAAATAAACAAGGAACGGGGTGAGAATAAATCTCAGTAAGCTACTAAGAATGCAACTACGTTTCATGCTAAAATGATAATCATAAAGAACAGTATCATAGCAATCACATAGCATATAATATGAGAGGAAAAGCCAACTCATCAAACAACACCAAAAGTGGATACCATGCCAAGGTTTACCCAAAGAACATAACCGTCTGAGAATACCATCTGAGGAAACCAGTTGAGTAGCATAAATAGCTGAAGCCGGGATCCCGAAAACCAAACCATAACCATAAAAACCAAAGTAACAATGGGGGGAATATGACACAAAGTCATAACCCAAGGCTCATACAAGGGATCTAATTCATCCCATCCAAGGCCAATCTGGACTAGGGAAAAAAGGTACCAGTGGAAGACCTTATTGTGAACTTGGCTCATGTGCCACGATAATCCCTTCCACTTCCTGACTCGATAACACAAAACCAGCTGGACTTTCAACCAAAGCACTGTAATGAATACTTGCTTAAACAACAACCGGGGGCAATGATTCCAAAGTAGGGAACCAGGCCAAACACATCACAAGATTCACACGAAAGAAGCACTCATAAAGAGTTCACAACCATCATGAAATAAAGTCACAACACATTCTTGCACACACTTGAACACGATCCTCAACAACCATGACAATATCCCAAAATACTCATCCAATTGCCCTAGACCATCACTTGAAGTTTTGACAATTACTACCCTCTTACACTTAACTTGGAACAAACAATCAAACTCAGGTAAAGTGTTCGGCAGCCCAAACTGGGTGTGCGGTCGCCCACTTGCTCTGTTTTCATGAACAAAATCCTTCAGATAGATGTGCGGCCGCACGCCCTTTTTGGGAGGCCGCCCACCACACCTCGCAGGCTAAAACCAAAATAAATTATACTCCCTTCGTTTCACCGTTCCAAAAGTACTATCCAACTTCTATCTTACCAAATATAACTCAATACAACTTAGTTACACAACAATAAACTAGCTTCTTTACAACATCAACATCAACTTTCACCAACTTTAATATCTTTTCAAGTTTCTTAACAAATAATACAACAAAGAGTTCATACATCACATATATCACATATATGACCATTTTAACATTTAAAGGGGGATTAGTAACTTACCTATTTCCGAAAAAGTATCTAGAAAATAATATTTGATCGGGTAGGAATACTCTACTCAACACCCTGAACATTTTGGTGTAATTAGATTTTAGAATGGAGGATTAATGAATAAGAAATAAAATCAAAATGGTGAAACCCTTACCTTTTCTTTCTTCAACCAGGGAGAACACAAATTTTGTATATGTATGTATGAAACGCAGAGAGGGAGAGGGAATGGGATAAGAATAAGTTTTGATATTTTCCACTTTCATTTAAACCCCTCCACTTTAATCTTTGAACATTTAAACCCCTCTAGTTATATTTTCACATATAACCCTATAGTTTCACTAACTCATTTATTCAACTTAACAAACTTTCTACTAACACTTTAACTATCACATATACTCAAATAATATATGTATGTCAAGAAAATATTATCTAACACATAAAATGCACACATAATTTCCATTTTAAGATTAGAAAATTACGGTGGGTTTTGGGGTCGTTACAGTTAAGCTTCCTCAATAGCGCGAGGTTATGTCTAAAGAGCTTAATGCTCGTGATCATAATGGAACATGGAAATTGGTGGATGCTCCTCTTGATAAGAAGGTGATTGGTAAAAAATGGGTCTATAGAATAAAGTACAATGCTGATGGAACAATTGAGCGTTGCAAAGCTCGGTTGGTGATCTTGGGAAATAGACAAGTTGAAGGTGTTGATTTCAAGGAAACCTTTGCACCCACCATCAAAATGGTTACGGTACGAGTTTTTCTTAGCATTTCTGCGATTAAAGGATGGGAACTTCATCAAATGGATATTCACAATGCCTTTCTACATGGTGATCTTAGTGAAGATGTGTATATGAAGGTGCCCTTGGGACATCCGGATTCGTCTTCTGGGAAGGTTTGTAAACTTAAAAAATCATTATATGGTCTTCGGCAAGCTCCTCGTTGTTGGTTTGGAAAACTTTCTATGGCATTAAAGGGGTATGGATTTGTTCAATCATGTTCCGACTATTCTTTGTTTTCTTTAATGACTTCCACTGTTGAGATACACGTTCTCGTCTATGTTGATAACTTGGTTATTGGTGGGGATGATTCGGTTGCCATTTGTCGCTTTAGGGCCTATCTTAGTCGTTGCTTTCACATGAAAGATCTCAGGCATCTTAAGTATTTCTTGGGGCTTGAAGTGGCCAATCATCGGATTGGTATTTTCCTCTCTCAGCGCAAATATGTGCTTGATATACTCTCTGAGGCTGGTCTTCTGGGAGCACGTCCAGCCATTACTCCCATTGAACAAAATCACCGTTTGGCTTTGACTGAAGATGATGATTTACGAGATCCTGAGGCTTATAGGAGACTTGTGGGTCGACTTATCTATCTTACTATTACTCGCCCGGAGCTATCCTACAGTGTTCATACTCTTGCACAATTCATGACTCAGCCTAAGAAGGCTCATTGGACGGCCGCTCTACGTGTTGTTCGGTATCTTAAAAATCATCCAGGCCAAGGCATTTTATTACAATTTGATTCTGTTTTACATCTTCGGGCTTATTGCGACTCTGATTGGGTGATTGTCCTCTTACCTGACGATCACTTACTGCTTACTTTGTTTTCTTGGGTCACTCTCCGATCTCTTGGAAAACCAAGAAGCAAACTACTATTTCGCGATCATCGGCCGAAGCAGAATATTGTTCTATGGCAAGTGCCACATGTGAACTGAAATGGCTTCGTAGTTTACTTGATTCTTTTGGGATTTCACATTCAGCTGCAATAACTCTTCTATGTGATAACCAATCTGCATTGCATATGGCTTGAAATCCTGTTCATCATGAACGAACTAAACATATCGAAGTTGACTGTCATCTTGTTCGCGATGCTGTACAGTCAAGTGTCATCACAACTGGTTACGTTCATATGACTTCACAGCTAGCTGATATTCTTACTAAGGCATTGGGCAGTCAACAGTTTCTACATCTTCTAGGCAAGTTGGGCGTCTGTGATTTACACGCTCCAACTTGAGGGGGGGGGTATTGAGATAGCCAAGATCCTTGAGAATCACACGGCATATCTCCTTTTCATATTGTGTGTATCCTTAATTTGTTTGTTACCTATTTGATAAGAATGTAAATAGGTAGGATATATTTTACTTAGCTAATTTATAAGGATTAGAATTAGTCTCCAAGAAAGAGTCTATGTACATATATTGCTTGTACTCGGCATTACATATCAAGGAAATAAACTGACTTTATTTTCCTCCATACACGATTTCAACTTCTCTCTCATTGTGAGAACCAAAGAGGGAAAGATAGCCTAATTTTTCTACAGAAAATCTTAGGAAAAACGCGTTTTACACGCGTCTTAGTGTAAAACATGTTTTCTATATGCGGAGTGTTATTTTTGTAAATAAAAAGAACATTATTAAAAGATGCGGTGGCATTTTTCCAAATAACTGGAACTTACGAAAACTCACCGGGCACTTTTTTACACTGTATGAGGCATTTTGCAATACTACAGGAGGCACTTTTTAATACTAGGGAAGACACTTGTTTTAGAACTTAGAAAAACTCACTTGGTGCTTACAAAAACTCACCAGACACGTTTTTACACTAAAGGAAGCAGTTTTCAAAACTACAGGAGACAATTTTTAACACTCGAGCAGGCACATGTTTTGAAACTTTTAAAACCTCACCAGCCACTTGTTGAGAATGTAAGAGGCAACACTAGAGGAGGCACTTTTGAACACTAGAAGAGACACTTTACAACACTACAACCAGCAATCATAACACTAGCTCTAAAGTTCCTATTGGGTATGCCCACTTATATCTCAACTTTTAATGTATAGATTTAATTGAGCCATCACCTAAGTTTTATTTTATGGACTTTAGACCCATATGTAAGAAGTATTTATACTTCATTTTTAGATACTCCATTTTGTTTAGAATAGGCTTAGAGATAGGGCTAATACTTCATTGATCAAGAAAATCACGATCACCTATGGACCTATGCGCCTACGCGCTTGTAAGTCCGCGCGCATGGTCATGTGCCTAGTATAGGTCTACGTGCCTAAATTGCTATTTCTCATCACTTAGAAGATTTTCTGAAGTTATGAAGACTTGACGAAATTCTACGCCCAAGATCCAACGGTGGAAAAATAACACGTATGCACCCAGATATGAGGACATCTGTCCACAACGGTCATATTGATGTTATGTGTCTAAGGGCTATAAAAGGACACGTGTCCTATCTATGAGCTCTAGCACATATGTCCTTGATCTTATCCACAAAGGATTCCCAACGGCTAGTTTTTGAGAGCTCACCTATAAATACCCCATAACTTCAACCATTTGAAGTTGCTAAGCTGCTCTGAATTTTTGCTCTCAAGTATTTATTGAATATTTGAAGATTGCTCATTGAATTCCCAGATTCCTCAAGATCACATTCATATCTTCATCCTTAGCCCAGGTCCTCAAGTAAAACACATTAGATTTCTTGTGCTCTAAATCAAACAGATCTAAAGAGCTTTGAATCTAAGAACACACACGCACCTCTTTAAGTTTGATCATTTAGATCTTTCTTAAATAAATACACCATTTTAGTTTAGGATTTGATCTTTCATAGATAGATATCTTTGAGTTAGTTTGTGCTCAAAAGTTGTAAAACCTACTCATATTATAAGATTTCCATTAGAAATCCAAGACTAACCATCATGGTAGAGGACGTAGATTATTTCCCGATCGAACCTCTCCAAATAGCGAGTATTTATCTCTTGTCATTTACTTTCAAGTTTATCTCTTATCTCACTACTTGCTTGTTTATTCATTATAGATTGAATGTGTCGCGACCCCGGACCCCGCGGGCCCCGGGACCGCGATCTGGACGTCGACTCTAAACCAAAACTCAGAAATACTGAAGTTAAAAATTCCATTTGATACAAAAAGGGTGATCCAAAGTTTTACAAATCAAAGTTTGATAAAAGCCAAATACTACTATCATAAACTTCCACAAGTTTATGCCCAACAAATAAAAATATACAAATGTACAAAATCCTAATGACGTCAATGTTTGGTACAAATATCCCCAAAAGGTTACACATTGATATAATGTAAACCAACCTATACAACTTTCCCCAAAAGAACGGATCCACACTCGACGTCCTCTTTCTCGTGATCAGCGAGACTAATCCTTAGCACCTGGGGGGGGGGGGTTAAGGAAAAACAAAGACAAAAGAAAAGGGGGTGAGATAAATCTCAATAAGTTACTAATGCAACTACATGACATGCTATGATGCAATAAGCAATAAACAATAATAATTATCACGTAGCACATAGCAAATATCATATATCAGGTGGCAGCGGAAATAAACACATAACAAAGGATATAGCCAAGGTTTTCCAAACCGGAACATCCAAATAAAGGATCGCTGCGCAGCTTCAAAAATCAACAAATCATCATCTTCATCATGGCATGAAAGCCGAAGAGAAAACCCCGGTACCGGAACCAATAACCATAACAGTGTCACAAGGGACAAGGATCATGACACAAAGTCATACCCGCTAGCCAGATACATTCACAAAGGAACGCTGACTTAGCCTTTCCAAGGCCAATCTGGAGAAGGGGTATAGTAAGGGCAAAACAATGGTCAACATTATAATGGACTTGGCTTTGCCATTATAATCCTTCCCATCGCCCGATGCAACAAATATGCCAGCTGGGCTTCTAATTAAATGCTAAGTAATAATAGTTTAGCATGAATGAACAACTTAAGGTTCCAAAGTAGGGAACCAATCAAATTAAGTTACCACAAAGGTCAACCAATGCAAACAGCACATCAAAGATGAACTACATTACCAAAACGGTACTTAAATACAATTCACATCATATTTATTCACAAAAGAATCAAATCCACACAATTTTGTGTTCCACGGTGTTATCTTAAGTTAATTAGAAGGATTAAACCTAAACTAGTTAGGCCTTAAGTCTTAAACCAAGCAAAAAGGTCTAATTCCTGGAACAGGGGCGGGCGGGCGCCTGGAAAGGGGTCAGGCGGGCGCTTGAATGACCAGAAGGTCTGGCCACTAAAAAGGTCATGTAGGCGGGCGCCTGGGTCAACACAGGCGGGCGCCTGGTCTACGGACTGGGGAAAAACCAGAGCTGGGTTCTTCACATTTCCTTGCCATTTTCATACCAAATTCATAATACCCAAAATCAACACTCCCAAGATGGTTTCTAAGGTATCCAAACATCATTTATAACTAGAATGGGAGTCTAAACACACCATAATAGACCCAAAAGCAAGAATCAAAACCAACATTTCAAAATCACCATTTTCTTCCCAAGAACTCAAATAAATTCAAAATAAATTCAAAACTCAATCAAACTTCGAAAATAACACATCAAACATCACATGAACATGATATGAACATTTTAGCATCAAAATGGGGGAAAAGTAACTTACTTGCAAATAATGAAAGTTGACGGAATTCAATTCTTTTTGGCTTCCTACGATCCTATCGACGATCTAAACAATGTTCAAGTTTTAAGAAATGAGAGAAGATGAGAGGAAGAAGGAGAAAATGAAGAGAGAAGAAGAAGAAGAAAAAAATGCTTACCTTGGAGAGAGAGAGAGAAGTGTGCTGGGAGAAGAATGGTGAGGGTGAGGGAGGAGGTGAGGGAAATAGGGAGTAGGGGAAATTATTTTGAAAAGTTACAATTAGGGCCCCTCCCTTACACTACCCAATTCAATACTCCCAATAACAACTAAGACCCAACACTTCTATACTAGCACAAATGACCCAATACAAAGCTAGGCATAAATATTATAACACATAAATTGCACACACAATTATTTAAATAAATAATAATTTAAATAAATAATTAAGCAAATAATTAAATAAAAATTATTTAATTACTAATAAAATAGAGCCTATATTTCGGGTCGTGACATTCACTCCTCCTTAAAGAAAATTCGACCCGAATTTTAACGAGACTTACCTTAAACAAAAAGCCACGGAAATTTCCTCTCGATCTCATCACGAAGCTCCCACGTCGACTCCTCGATGTTATGATTCTTCCAAAGGACTCGAACCAACGCAATGCTTTTGCTCCTCAACTCTTGGACTTTAGAATCTAAGATCCGAACCGGTCGTTCCTCATAAGTCATATCGGGCTCAATATCCTCCGGTATCCTCGGTAACACGTGAGACGGATCATGAACATACTTCCGAAGCATAGAAACGTGAAAGACATTATGCAACCGGTCTAAGGATGACGGTAACGCGAGACGATACGCTAGAAGTCCAACCTTTCCCAAAATCTCAAACGGACCTATAAACCTCGGAGCCAACTTGCCCTTCTTCCCAAATCTACGTATACCCACCTTTGGAGACACTTTCAAGAACACCAAATCACCAACCTGAAAACTAAGATCTCGCCTTCGGTTGTCTGCGTAGCTCTTATGTCGACTCTGGGCTGTCTTCAATCGATCCGGATAACTTTAACTTTCTCAACTGAATCCCGAAGCAAATCAATACCCAAAACTTTCGC
This sequence comes from Campanula takesimana, assembly GCA_026119855.1. Lineage (NCBI taxonomy): Eukaryota > Viridiplantae > Streptophyta > Magnoliopsida > Asterales > Campanulaceae > Campanula > Campanula takesimana. Next base: position 1,146,275 of record JAOWBW010000353.1, on the reverse strand, counting down.
TTCACCAACCTCATCCCAACAAATAGGCGATCTACACTTTCTTCCATACAAAGCCTCAAACGGTGCCATCTCGATACTAGCCTGATAACTGTTGTTGTAAGAGAACTCCACTAACGGTAGGTGCGAATCCCAAGAATCAGAAAAGTCTATCGAACACGCTCGCAACATATCCTCCAAAATCTGAATAGTCCTCTCGGATTGACCATCGGTCTGAGGATGAAAAGCTGTACTGAATCGCAAATCTGTACCCAAAGCTTCCTGAAACGCCTTCCAGAACCTAGAAGTAAACCTCGGGTCTCGATCTGACACAATACTAACCGGAATCCCATGCATTCTAACTATCTCATCGATATAAAGGGTCGCAAGCTTCTCCATCGAATATCTGATATCAATAGGCACGAAATGGGCGCTCTTGGTCAATCTATCCACTATTACCCAAACACTGTCACACTTCCTACGGGTACGAGGCAGTCCCGTAACGAAATCCATAGTCACATGCTCCCATTTCCACTCGGGAATCTCTAACGGCTGAAGTAATCCCGCGGGTCTCTGATGCTCGGCTTTGACCTGCTGACACGTTAAACACCTCGAAACATACTCGGCTATTTCCCTCTTCATATTAATCCACCAAAATCGTTGCTTCAAATCCTGATACATTTTCGTACTACCCGGATGAATAGTATACCTCGATTTGTGACCCTCATCAAGAACTCTCTGTTTAATTCCATCAACATCCGAAACACACAAACGACCACGGAAAGTCAAAACTCCACTCGAACTCATAGAAAAATCCTCGAAGTTCTTCTCTTTCAGTTTACCCATTACCTTCACTAACTCGGGATCTTCTTTCTGAGTCTCTTTTATTCTCTGAACTAGGGTCGGAGATACCCTAATATTCGCAAAAATAGCCCCATGTCTCGATTCACGAGGAGACCAATCTCGAACATCCTCAAGCATTTTCCACTCCCGGACCATCATCGAAGCCACATAAGATTTTCTACTAATCGCATCGGCTACCACATTCGCCTTCCCCGGATGATAAGAAATCGTACAATCATAGTCCTTCAATAATTCCATCCATCGGCGCTGTCGGTTGTTCAACTCTTTTTGGGAGAAAAGGTACTTCAAACTCTTGTGATCGGTAAAAATCTCAAACTTTGCTCCATAAAGATAGTGCTTCCATTTGTGCAACGCAAATACAATAGCCGCTAACTCCATATCATGAGTCGGGTAATTCTGTTCACTAGGGGTCAACTTCCTCGAAGCATAAGCAATTACTTTCCCATTCTGCATCAACACACAACCCAAACCCTCTTTCGAAGCATCACTGTAAATCACTAGACCATCGCTCCCATTAGGCAAAGTCAAGATCGGTGCTGTAGTCAACCTCTTCTTCAATTCCTCGAAACTCTTGTCACATTTCTCGGTCCACACAAACGGGACATTCTTCCGGGTCAACTGAGTCATCGGAGTAGCAATCCTCGAAAACCCTTCGATAAACCTTCGGTAATACCCGGCTAAACCCAGAAAACTACGAATCTCGGTCACTGACTCGGGTCTCTTCCAATCCACTATAGCTTCAATCTTCGAAGGATCCACCGAAATCCCATCTTTCGAAATAACATGCCCCAGAAATGACACCTTCTCGAGCCAAAATTCGCACTTACTGAACTTCGCAAATAATTTCTCCCTCGCAAGAACGGATAAAACTGTCCTCAAATGTTGCTCGTGCTCCTCTCGAGACTTAGAATAGACGAGTATATCATCAATAAAAACCACCACGAACGAATCGAGATAAGGATGGAAAACTCGGTTCATTAAATCCATAAACACGGCCGGCGCGTTAGTCAACCCAAACGGCAAAACCAAGAACTCGTAATGACCATAACGAGTGCGAAAAGCAGTCTTCGGAATATCCTCCGATCGAACCTTCAACTGATGGTACCCACTCCTCAAATCAAGCTTGGAAAACACAACGGACCCTTGAAGCTGATCAAACAAATCATCGATATGCGGTAGAGGGTATTTATTCTTCACCGTAACCTGATTCAACTTCCGGTAATCTATACACAATCTCAACGAACCATCTTTCTTCCGCACAAACAAAACCGGTGCTCCCCACGGGGAAACACTAGGGCGGATAAACCCTCGATCAAGCAACTCTTGCAACTGAACCTTCAATTCTTTCAATTCTGCGGGAGCTAACCTATAAGGCACTTTCGAAATCGGAGCCGTACCCGCAAAAGATCTATACAAAACTCAATCTCACGATCGGGAGGCATATCATACTCGGTAGAGAAAACATCGGGAAACTCCCGGACTACCCGAACACTATCAAAACTAGGGGATTCCTTCCTAGTATCAAGAACACTAGCCAAATACCCCTCACAACCACTATGCAATAATTTTCTCGCTTTCATAAAAGAAATTAAGCGAACCCTTCTACTCAGAGGACTAGCCTCAAAAATAAACTTTGGCACATCGGGAATAGAAAAAGTAACAGTTTTCTTACGGCAATCAACGGAAGCATGAAACTTGCTCAACCAATCCATACCCAAAATGACATCAAAGTCTTGGATAGGAAGAACCACCAAATCCGCACAAAGGACTCGACCACAAATAACCACATCACAAGCACGAAAGACTCGATCAGAAATCAAGCATTCTCCTATAGGGGTCGACACCTCTAGCACGTACGGTAAAGACTCGAATGCAGCATTTAACATAGAAGCAAATTGCACAGAAATGTATGAATGAGATGATCCTGGATCTACTAACGCTCGTGCGCTCACATTAGATATAGAAATAATACCTCCAATAACTGTAGGATCATCTGTGGCTTGTTGTTGATTCATTGCAAACACTTTCCCTTGGACCTTGGGCTTTCCCGTAGCGTCCCTTTTCTGACCCTGAGGAGCCCCGGCTCCTACCCCCGATGGTTGAATTCTATTCCTCGGACAATCCCTTGCAAAATGACCCATTTGGCCACAATTGGTGCACCTTCCTTGCTTCTTCCAACAACGGTCTTCAGAATGACCTTCCTTTTGACAATACGAACAAAGCCTCCTAATTTGACTCCCTTGGTTCCCGGAAGTGGTACCCGGGTTCCTTGGGATCGGTTGCCCTCGGGACTGAGATTGTCCCCCAAAGTTACCTCGGTTATCGGAACGGTGTTGTGGCTTGCCTTGAGCTCCTTGCTTACTCGGATTAGCTACCTCAGTCTTCCTTTTATGCTCCCCAATATCTTGCTCTATTAAGTAGGCTCGGTCCACCGGATCTTGAAATGTCACAATCCGTTGAGCAATTAGTTGAGTACGGATGGAGGTCTTCAATCCCCGGATAAATCTCATAGCCTTTTGTTCCTCGGTCCTCACCAAATAGTCACAATATCGGGCTAATTCTATGAACTTAGCCGAGTATTGTGCTATAGACAACACACCTTGCTCCAAGTTGAGTAGCTCGATCTCCTTTCGGTTCTGATCAATGACCGGAATGAAGTGCTCCTTAAATTTGCACACGAATAACTCCCACGCATACACCATGTGAGTATCATCCCAAGTAGCTTTAATACCTTTCCACCAATGCTCGGCGGCTCCCACAAGCTTGTAAGCCGCGAACCGGACCTTGTCCTCATCCGAACACCCAAACACATCGTAAATCTTCTCCATCGATTCAATCCATAACTCAGCTTTCCTTACATCGGGTTCCCCATTGAATTCAACCGGCTTCAGCTTCAGAAATTGCTCCAAACCATAACGGGGTGGTGCTTGCTCTACCCTCGGACCTTGATCATGTATGTCCTTCATGGCCGCCTCAAACATGCCTTGAAACATGGCACGGGCTTCATCCCTTGTATCATTCTGATTTGCATTACCGGAGCTACCTTCACCACTCCTTCTGCGAACCATTGTAACAAGTACCTGCATAAAACATCAACCGTTAATCACTCCGCACACTACTACCCACCTAGGTCATACTAATCCACCTAGACTTATACTTAGAGCTAATGCCATAGCTCTGATACCAACTGTCGCGACCCCGGACCCCGCGGGCCCCGGGACCGCGATCTGGACGTCGACTCTAAACCAAAACTCAGAAATACTGAAGTTAAAAATTCCATTTGATACAAAAAGGGTGATCCAAAGTTTTACAAATCAAAGTTTGATAAAAGCCAAATACTACTATCATAAACTTCCACAAGTTTATGCCCAACAAATAAAAATATACAAATGTACAAAATCCTAATGACGTCAATGTTTGGTACAAATATCCCCAAAAGGTTACACATTGATATAATGTAAACCAACCTATACAACTTTCCCCAAAAGAACGGATCCACACTCGACGTCCTCTTTCTCGTGATCAGCGAGACTAATCCTTAGCACCTGGGGGGGGGTTAAGGAAAAACAAAGACAAAAGAAAAAGGGGTGAGATAAATCTCAATAAGTTACTAATGCAACTACATGACATGCTATGATGCAATAAGCAATAAACAATAATAATTATCACGTAGCACATAGCAAATATCATATATCAGGTGGCAGCGGAAATAAACACATAACAAAGGATATAGCCAAGGTTTTCCAAACCGGAACATCCAAATAAAGGATCGCTGCGCAGCTTCAAAAATCAACAAATCATCATCTTCATCATGGCATGAAAGCCGAAGAGAAAACCCCGGTACCGGAACCAATAACCATAACAGTGTCACAAGGGACAAGGATCATGACACAAAGTCATACCCGCTAGCCAGATACATTCACAAAGGAACGCTGACTTATCCTTTCCAAGGCCAATCTGGAGAAGGGGTATAGTAAGGGCAAAACAATGGTCAACATTATAATGGACTTGGCTTTGCCATTATAATCCTTCCCATCGCCCGATGCAACAAATATGCCAGCTGGGCTTCTATTAAATGCTAAGTAATAATAGTTTAGCATGAATGAACAACTTAAGGTTCCAAAGTAGGGAACCAATCAAATTAAGTTACCACAAAGGTCAACCAATGCAAACAGCACATCAAAGATGAACTACATTACCAAAACGGTACTTAAATACAATTCACATCATATTTATTCACAAAAGAATCAAATCCACACAATTTTGTGTTCCACGGTGTTATCTTAAGTTAATTAGAAGGATTAAACCTAAACTAGTTAGGCCTTAAGTCTTAAACCAAGCAAAAAGGTCTAATTCCTGGAACAGGGGCGGGCGGGCGCCTGGAAAGGGGTCAGGCGGGCGCTTGAATGACCAGAAGGTCTGGCCACTAAAAAGGTCATGTAGGCGGGCGCCTGGGTCAACACAGGCGGGCGCCTGGTCTACGGACTGGGGAAAAACCAGAGCTGGGTTCTTCACATTTCCTTGCCATTTTCATACCAAATTCATAATACCCAAAATCAACACTCCCAAGATGGTTTCTAAGGTATCCAAACATCATTTATAACTAGAATGGGAGTCTAAACACACCATAATAGACCCAAAAGCAAGAATCAAAACCAACATTTCAAAATCACCATTTTCTTCCCAAGAACTCAAATAAATTCAAAATAAATTCAAAACTCAATCAAACTTCGAAAATAACACATCAAACATCACATGAACATGATATGAACATTTTAGCATCAAAATGGGGGAAAAGTAACTTACTTGCAAATAATGAAAGTTGACGGAATTCAATTCTTTTTGGCTTCCTACGATCCTATCGATGATCTAAACAATGTTCAAGTTTTAAGAAATGAGAGAAGATGAGAGGAAGAAGGAGAAAATGAAGAGAGAAGAAGAAGAAGAAAAAAATGCTTACCTTGGAGAGAGAGAGAGAAGTGTGCTGGGAGAAGAATGGTGAGGGTGAGGGAGGAGGTGAGGGAAATAGGGAGTAGGGGGAAATTATTTTGAAAAGTTACAATTAGGGCCCCTCCCTTACACTACCCAATTCAATACTCCCAATAACAACTAAGACCCAACACTTCTATACTAGCACAAATGACCCAATACAAAGCTAGGCATAAATATTATAACACATAAATTGCACACACAATTATTTAAATAAATAATAATTTAAATAAATAATTAAGCAAATAATTAAATAAAAATTATTTAATTACTAATAAAATAGAGCCTATATTTCGGGTCGTGACAGAATGGATTGAATATTGTTGTTTTTGTTTGAAATTTGCCTTAGTTCCATCTCACACTCACTTTAAGCCAAAATCTTTAGTGTGTGTGCGTATCCTTTAAGTACTTTGCGCCTATTTTACAATCTTAAATTCCGCTGTACATTTCACTCATCTTAGGCGCATTTCATTACGCTTATTTGATTAAGTGCGCATTTGCAATTGAGTTTACAAGGGTTCGAAAAGAATTTCAAAACAGCTATTCACCCCCCTCTAGCTATTTTTCATACCCTTGTTGCCCTTTGGGACCAACAAGTGGTATCAGAGCAAAAACCTTTATAAAACTTCTTTTTATTTTTCAAGTTTAACAGCTTGGGTGCCGATTCGATATGGCAAACTCAAAACCTATGGCAACTGCAAACTACACACATGTTCCAGTCTTTAATAAAGATCACTTTGACGTATGGAAATTCATCATCTTGACCCATCTTAACTCTATTGATGAAAGGCTTTATGACACCATGGTTTATGGATCCTATTTCCCAATAAAAGCGAATCCTAATCTGCGCACTAACACTGCTCAACCAACAATTCAAAAACCAAAGGAAGAATGGACTGAAGAAGAAGCAAGAAGAGTTGGAAATGATGGAAAAGCAAGAAACATTCTCTTAAGCACTGCTATGAAACAACAAGTCATGCATTGTGCTTGTGCTAATGCTAATGAATTATGGGATGCTATTTAAGATCATATTAAAGGAGACATTGTTTATAAGGAGAACAAAAGATATGAAGTTTAAAGGAGGTTTAACAATTTTTCTCAACTTCCTGGTGAAACTCTCAGACAGACTTATGAACGTTATTGTGAAATTATCAACTTGTGTATCTCTCTTGGCAAGAAGTTCTCAAACAAGGAAATCAATGTTAATTTCCTCGTTGCTTTCTGATCAATATATCTCCACAAATCTAGCACTCTTGAAGTCTCTGGAACTTTGGATGATTAGACTTTAAGAAACCTCTATGCAAATCTCAAAGTTTATGAACTCAAACTTCAGCGCATCAGTGAATCTGAAGGAAAGTCAAAGTCCATAGCAATGGTAGCGCATAGAGAAGAAGTGCCTATTAAACAAAGTTCAGATCCCAAAATTTCTACTTCTGAGCTATTGGACATGGATGATGAAGACTTCTCTTTATTCTTGAAGATATTCTAAAAGTTTAGAAAATTCTCAAAGCCAGAAGCACCAAGCAAAACTCCAGGATCTAGCAGCAGAGCTCCTCCAAAATTCACAAGGATCAATGAGTCAAAAAGAAAATAAGATCTTGTTTGTTTTAATTGTAGGAAACCAGGTCACTTTGCATCAAGCTGCCCAGTTCCCAAGTTTGAGTACATGGAGAAAAAGAGCAGCCACAATCCCAAATTCTCTCGTCACAAGGGCATGGTTGCTGAAGAAGATTCACCGTCAAATGAACTCAAGACTTGGATCGAAACGGACTTAGAAGAAAGTGATGAATATTTAGATGATGGTCTCGTATGCTTGGTTGCAATAGATGATGACAACGATGACTATGATGTAGATGACTACACAAAAGATGTTCCTTATATGAAGATCTGGAACAAACGTGTTAAGAAATCTGTAGGTCATCCAGAGGTGAAAAAGAAGAAAGGGCCAACCATCAGTGAGCTCGTTGAATAAGGATGCCTTACACCAGCTCAAAGCGATGGTGGATTATTTTTTCCAGATGTGATCTGAGTGCAAGAAGCAAACTCAGAAAGGAAGCTTATATTAAATCACAAGTTGCACCAATTCGTAAAGTTAATGATAATTAAGCTATTGAAAAGTAAGAAAAGTTGTTCAAAGAGGGTGAAAAGGTAATCAGTAGATTTGGTGATACGAAGGAAGCTTTAGCACTACTATGTGATGAAATTTCCCAGCTTAAGATGGAGAAATCTCTTCTAAAATCTGAACTTTCACTCCTTAAGGAGAAGATAAAGAGCATGACTCCTTTTACTGATAAAAAACACTTTTCTGACAGAACAGAACTCACCACTTAAAGTTCAAAATGAAGAATTGGTTACTCAAATTACTGATCTCAAAAAGATTACAAATGAGTGGTCCAATTCTCATGTCACTATGGACAATATCTTTGAATCTCAAAAAGCTAGTGGTGATAAAGGAGGCTTGGGATTCAGATAAACTAGTGTCAACTTTAAGTGTGATGTCTGTTGTGAATGAGATAGTAAATTTACCTCCCAGCAAACTCTTGAAACTCCAAAGGAAAAACATTCCAATTCTAAGGGTAAAAGAGAGGGACACATCCAAAGACAAACATTCCATTATGTCTACCCAACGAATCAATTTGGGAAAGCTAAAGGGAAGGAAATAGCTATAGATGAATCATCTTTTAGCAAAATCATTCTTGAAACAAGGTGCGCTCTTTCTATGAGTGAACATTATGCGCCTAGTCGCCATGCGCCTCCAAGCCCTATGCGCCCTCCTAGAAAAAGCGCTCCAAAATTTCAAAAGAAAGAATTTGTTAAAGCTAATTCATCTGAGCCAGTTAAGAATGCTATCCCAAAGAAAAGTAAGGAGTTTGTGAAAACTCATGTGATTGGTGGATTTCATCATTGTTCAGTTTGTAATTGTTCTGGTCATAAGGCCGTGGAATGCCTTTTGTGATTCACTCTCGATGCCAAAGGACGTAAAAAATCCAAAGGTTAGGCAAGAGTGGGTTGTCAAAAGTTACTAACCATAGGACCCAAAAAGGAATAAAGGGGACCTGCTTTAATGTCTAAATTTCAGGTTCTTTGCTTCATGGCTGGATGTTCAAAAGCTAAAACGTATGAATAGATTCTCGACAGTGGATGTTCTAGACACATGACTGGAGATAGCACTTTACTTGAAGATGTTCATGAAGAAAGAGGTCCCTCAGTAACATTTGGTGATAGCAATAAAGGACATGTTATAGCATATGGAAAGCTCAAGAGAGACAAAGTGTCCATTGAAAGAGTCTCTCTAGTTGAAGGTCTCAAGCACAATCTATTATCCATATCTCAATTCTGCGACAAAGAATTAGAATGCCATTTTACTTCGAAGAAATGTCTTATCAAAGATGGCAAAACTGGAGAAACATTACTTACTGGATATCGTAACACAAATATTTATCTTATTGATTTTCAAAATATGAACTCTAGTACTAATCTTTGTTTTGAAGCAAAAATTGTGCGAAAACAGTTGGCTATGGCACAAGCGCTTAAGTCACTTGAACTTCAAGTATTTATCAAAACTCAGCAGGAACAATCTTCTAAAAGGACTTCTCATAGTTGCTGATCATCATGACAAGAAGTGCACCGCATGTCAACTTGGCAAACAACCAAAACAGTCTTTCTCCAGCAAGACAAATTCATTAATTTCTAGATGTTTGCAACTGCTTTACTTTGATTTATTTGGACCAGTTACCACTGCAAGTATTAGAGGAAACAAGTATACTCTAGTTGTAGTGGATGATTACTCAAGATATACATGGGTTGAAATGATGATTTCAAAAGATAATTGCTATGACATTTTAACCACTCTCTTTAGATTGCTCCAAACACAAAAAGAAGATGACATTATAAGTGTTCGATCTGATAATGGAACAGAATTTAAAAACAACGGTGTTGATCGATATTGTGATGATCATGGGATAGTGTAGACACCCCGCCTTGGACCCTTCATGTCCCGATTGCATAGACATTCTCTATCTTCCTCTTTTTTGTTAAGTTTTATTACTTTTCATTAACTTTCATTACTTTCCGTTAAGTTCTTGACTTACTCCATTAGTCTTGGACTTTAATAAGTGACAAGGCTAACCTTAAGTCCGTTTTTACTTTGTTTTTGTTGACTTTCGTGGTGTTCGTGAAGTTTCTAACTGATTTCGTTAGTTTTAGGGCCTAACTGCATAACAAGGTTAACTTTTAGGCTCAAAAAAGGATTTTCTGAAGGTGGGACATGCGCGCCTTTGCCCTCCTTTATGAGAGGCGTGCGCCTCCCATAGGGGGTGGGACGTGAGTGCTTCCCACCTCCAGAATCCCAGATTTTGCTAAATTTCCCTCATTTTCTGATTTGTAACCCCCAAAACCATTATGCCTTGGCTTGATCCGGGGAAAGGCCATCTTTGTGACCACAAACACTTCCCTAACACCTATAAATACCTCTTCATTCCACCATGGAAGTGAGGAGGACTCTCTAAACACAAAAAGATCACAAATTCTTGACTCAAAAAACTCTCTCAAACTAAAGGTTCATTTTCAAGAGTGGTTACTATAGACAAATTGGTTCTTCTTTATTCACGCACAAGGTACAATGTTCATTCTCTTCTTCTAAAAATCTTATTCTTGTTTTATTAAATCTCTTCATCTTTTCTTAAATAAATTATTTCTTTGCTTTCTTCATCTTTCTATTTCTCTTATGTGTGTGCAATCTCCATAAAAAGGAATACAACCAAAAAGGCCACTTCACTATTGAAGTTTGGTCAAGGTTACATTCCAACATACTAAACTCCATTTTAATTTACCATTTACCTCTTATGTAATTGTTTAGTATAATTGTTACATGTAACTCTTAGCAAAAATCAATATATAAAGAATTCATCTTTTTCTCTCTTGCAATTCTCCTTTTCCCTTAGATGTAGGTGTTAGCACTATCAATAAATTGAAGGACATTTAGCATTAGAACAACAATAGTAGCAAGACTGGCTTAAGCCGGGCGGAATGGGTGTTTAAGTACTTCCCATTCCGTCACCTAACCCCCGAACCCTTCTGTTTGCACCCGAGAAGATACCCGCTCGCCTTTTTGTTTGAGACTTTCCACCATGTTGTTGTCGGAACACGGACCGTGAGATTCTTGAGTTTGGGGGTTAAGTTATGGATTGGGAAGGTCAAGGATCACCCAATCCACCAAATCTAGGATTGGTCTTGCTTAGGTATTTTTAATCAAATAAAGAACAAGTAATTAAAGCAAGTAAAACCAATAATTAATTTCTTAATTATTGGAATGTCGGATCATGTGCTTTGAGACCATTTCCATGGATTGGAGAGGCTCTAGGCCGATCCTTTTGATGGGATTACACCACTCTAAAACAAAGAATGAGATGAGAAGTAGAGATTTAAAGCGTAGGAGTTTACCTAAAGCGTTCTTGAGATTCCAATTGATGGCCTTGACTAAGGCCTTGATGATCCAAGAGTTTTATGATGGCTTTGGCTTGAAAAGATGGATTTTTGGTGGTGTTTTGGTGTGAGGGAAGAATAAAAACGGGATTCCTTTGGGAGAGACTGATTAGAGAGTTGTTAACCCCTTTTTGTGGTGAAAGACTCTATTTTTATAAGGATTGGATTACTTAGGGACCAAGTCTAGGAGTCCTAAGTTTGGTAGGAAATATAATCCTTATTTGGAGAGGTTAATGGAGGTAGGAAATCAGTAGGAAATCACCTAGGAAGCTTCCTATTAGATATTCCCCGGATTAGGAAAGTGTTGGCCAAGAAAGAGATCAGGACGGGGAAGGAAAGTGGATTATTCCCGCAGACAGAGGAGATGTCTCGTACGAGACATTGATGTCTCATACGAGACATTGATGTCTCGTACGCGGCATCCAGTGTTGTAAATATTGTTTTGTCCTTCTGTCAGTTTCATTTGTTCATTTTAGCCCCTGACTAACGGAGTTATTTAGAAACTCAACAAAACATGACGAAACTAACGAGTTTTCATCCAAACACAAAGGCGAGACACAAGAGTAGTGTAATTATAAATTTGAGTTCAAAATGGGGTGTCTACAGAGCCCCTCGGCGACGATACTTATGGAAGAAGTAACGTCGTCAATAGAAAAGACACCATTTAGAACTTTGGGTATGGTCGTGTTATAAAGCTGCCACGTATCCTCCGGAAAGGAATTAGACCAACGTAGTTCGACTCTGAAAACACGCAAAACGGTTGTTTGAGGTATTTTGAAAATCTTTTTGAAAGCAATACTTGCGGTAAGTAAAGTTTAGAGCTTAGAAAGTAACCCATACTGAGGAATCAATGTCCTTGACCCAATTCTGAATATACTCCTTTTTGTTGCTGATAGAGCGTCGTGGTTGACGGTAGTTATAGGGGAATATCCTCGATCAATCAGATCAGTTCATGGAGCTGATTGAAAGTATTGAATATTATCCTCGATCAATGCACCTACATTGAAAGTATTGGATCCCTAAATGTCCTCGATCAATCAGTTCATAGAGCGGATTAAAAGTACTGAACATGTCCTCGATCAATTCATCATTGAAAGTACTGGACGGTTTGATGTAGATTTCTGAATATCCTCGATCAATCAGTTCATGGAGCTGATTGAAAGTACTGAATATTATCCTCGATCAATGCACCTACATTGAAAGTACTGGATGCAGAATCTCTTGATTTGTTGTTGTAGACTTCTGAATATCCTCGATCAATCAGTTCATGGAGCTGATTGAAAGTACTGAATATTATCATCGATCAATGCACCTACATTGAAAGTACTGGATGCAGAATCTCTTGATTTGTTGTTGTAGACTTCTGAATATCCTCGATCAATCAGTTCATGGAGCTGATTGAAAGTACTGAATATTGTCCTCGATCAATGCACCTACATTGAAAGTACTGGATGCAGAATCTCTTGATTTGTTGTTGTAGACTTCTGAATATCCTCGATCAATCAGTTCATGGAACTGATTGAAAGTACTGAATATTATCCTCGATCAATGCACCTACATTGAAAGTACTGGATGCAGAATCTTGATGGCTGTTCCAGACTTTGCTGAAGTTGATGTTTGAGTGTTCAGAATATCCTCGATCAATCAGTTTATGGAGCTGATTGAAAGTACTGAATATTATCCTCGATTAATGCACCTACATTGAAAGTACTGGATGCTGAAACTCTAAATTCTATGGTGATCATTTGATCGCTGCTGAATTTTTCTTTTTGAGCACATATTGGTTTCTGTGTACCTGTTCATTCAACAAGTAGAATCTATTCTAGCAAGCAATTTAGCTTCGATTTTATCTTTGTATTAGACTCATACGGCGGTGATAAATTTATGTGCATGCCTGGTCGATCAACCTTGGTGTAAGTAGTGTGAATAGCATGGATTCATGATGGGATGTTTATTGGTGATGAACTGTATGTGTTGATTTGTGTGTGTGTGTGTAGGGGCTTATGTTTGACAAGTTGAGACCTAATCAGGTTTTCTACAGAGATGATGTGCCACGGGGTTTCTATGATGGTTCTCTCATATGAGACTCGTTTGCCTTGTGCAAGATGATCCATCCAGATCGTTCCTTTAGTCATGTTGTGTCAAGGGAGACAACTATTTGTTCGACAACCAATGATATTTATCAATGTGCAAGCTCTTAGTAGGCCAAGCGTACTTTGTTGACAACTCTAGAGTTTCATGTCCAAAAGTCTCCGGTGAAGGTAATGAGAGGCGCATTCTATTCCCCCAAGTTTATCTCATGCTTTGGTCTAAGTTAAGCCCCAAGGATCTTCTATGTTGTAGATGACTCCATGAACAGGCTTATGAGGCTGTTTTATTTGAAGAAGAGTGCTCTCCCGCTTGATTGATTTGAGGGAGGTTGAAGAAGAGATGATTTGAAGAATGTTCTCCCTATTTCATTTTTTTTTTTTTTTTTTTTTGACGCACCCTGATTTTTGCCTAGACCGCCCTTTCGGGTTTTCAATCTAGCGGGCATCTTTTTTGCGTCTCTTTTCATTTTTTGACAGAGTATGTACTCGAAGATGACTCAGATGAGAGAGGAGAGTGGTTTTGTCTCTTATTGGGGGGAGACATGCAAGATTTTTGGGTTTGAATGTATTAGGCATTTTAGCTATCGACTTGGCTTTTGGAAAGTTGTTCCAAGCATCGACTCGGTGAGGATAGCGCAACTTGTAATGAAAGTTAGAGGCGAAGAGGATAGCCCCTAGTGCGGATTAACTTTGACGAGTTCGTATATCTTGAATAGGAATTAGAAGGGAACGGAAAGAATAAAAAGCCCCTAGCCTTGATGCTTGGATTTCAAAGAGAAGTGTATGAGAGAGGAAGCCCCTAGACTCAACAATGAACGCTACTTGGCTCAAAGTACTAGAAAGATAGTTCTACCTTTAATGGACCCTAGTATTTATTTTTGATGTCTTAAGTGTTTGTTCAATTATTTTGCAAGTGAATCATCTAGAGATGTCTTGACAAGTTTTGAGGAGAAGGCCTAATCATTAGTGCGCTCTTCGGATTTCTTCATTAGTGACATCTACGGATGATGGAGACGGTCTTCAGTTTAGGAGTCTCACTTTTTCTTCATTTGGATTTGATCTTCGTTGTAGGAGGAGATGAGAGGCCTCCTTTTTAACTTCAGTATGGTTGAAACTCCTTCTTTGTGGGGTTGTGAAAGCTTGAGAGTTTTTTTTTTTACTCTCAAAGCTTAAATTGAGTAGCCCCACTTTTGTTTGGGAATGATAATTCCTTTGGCTTTCTTCTATTGTGGTCCTTCGACTTCTGACATGAGCGCAATGGTGATGATGTATAGCCCCTAGGCCTTCTTCTCACTTGTTTAGACATTTTTATTATCAATTGCAAGATGTTAGATTAATGTCAATTTATGTTTGCGGATCCATTTCATGAATTAGAGAGAAATTCAAAAGGTAGAACGACCTTAGAAAAGTGTATAGGAATAAGAATGACTTTTATTAATAATCTTGAATTTAAAACATACTCGATAGTTTAGTTGACACAAACTAGAGAAGGAGGGGGAGATGGACTAGAATGACAGAACGACTCTTCGAGTTCATACTAGGAAATTAAACCTATTCTAATTCTAGGGAGAAAGTGAGAGGATAGTTGTAGCCCCAAAGTGGTAAGGCTTTGTCTTCTTCAACATGGTTTGTTAGGAAGCGGGTTGGTGAGGACATTTGGCGCTTCAAGTTCCTTGTTGTCAATGAGATCTTGGATCACATCTCTTAAGTGTTGACAAGAGTTGGTGTCATGGCCGGTGGCTTTATGGAACTTGCAGAAGAGGTGATGAGCATGATGAGGAGGGAGTTCTCTTGGTGTAGTAGGGGGATTTCTTGGTTTGATCTTTCCGGCTTCCACTAGTATGTCGAAGAGTTCACCTTGAGTGATCCCTTCTAGCTTGTCATAGTGTCTTTCCTTCTTCTCTCTTTTGGGAGGGGGAACAGCAGAGTAATTGCCCTTTTGTTGGTGGTTGAAAGCTATGGCATTGACGGAGGTTTCTTTGTTGGATGCACCTTTGTGATCGTAGAGATAACTACTACTCTTTCTTTTAGACTTGAGGAGGTCATCGATCCTCATTCCGGATTCGAGGAGCTCATTGAAGCTAGGAAAGTAATTACCGGCAAGTTTATCTTGAAATTCCTCACGGAGACATTAGAGGAAGATGTGGATTTGTTCTTTAAGACTAGGTCTTTCAACAATTTCTGTGAGCTTGAGCCTCCACCTTCTAGCAAATTCAACAAAAGACTCGTTTGGGTATTGCTTGGTTTGCTCAAGATCCCTCCTAGTAGGGAGGTATGTAGAGTTGTCTTCAAACTTCCTTTGGAACACTCAACATGCTTCTGACCAATCAAGCCTAGTGGATATCGGAAGTGACATGTACCAATCTCTTGCGGCACCCTCTAAAGTTTGAGGAAAACTTTGGGCTAAAATGTTATCATCAACACCCATTGGTAACATGGCCCAAGTATAGGTTTCAATATGAGCTCTGGGATAAGTGGTGCCATTGAACTTTGCCATATCGGGAGTCTTATACTTACGTGGAAGCTTGGTGATGGATTATCGAAGAGAATCCGGATCTAAAGGAGTGAACGATCCCTTTGGAGTGTCAAGTGAGGCAAGCTTCTTTTCAAGGTAGTTTATGGTCACATGAGCATCTACCTTTTTGGTTTCACCACTACCTTCTTTCTTCGACTTGATGGTCTTAGAGACATGTTCCTCGTCATCGGAGGAGGAAGAAGAAGAAGAGTCGGACTCGTAGTGCTTCTTCTTAGACTTCTTGTCTTTCTTTCTAGAGGATGCCTCATCTTTGGAGGAGGCGGGGGATCCATAATCCTTCTTCTTTTGTTTCTTAGCTTTCTTGACTCTCAATGCATGGAGCTCGGCAACTAAGGCGTGTATTTGAGCTTGCTTCTCATCTAGTTGCTTGGCGGCTTTCAAGATTTCAGCCTTGGCCTCATTGAGATTTTCAGTATTGGTGTCGTTGCTTCCAGTCATGGTGTCGGGTGAGTTTGGAACGATCTATTTGCGATTCGGACGGACCTAACGGTATAGAGATTGCGTTAAACCCAGATTAAGGTCCCAACAAGTCGGCTTTATGAGGAGTAAAGGCTTAGGAGTGAGTGTAGGTTGACCAAACAGGCAAAGCACAGAAACTGACACGGACAGAAAGGCAGAAAGGGATGTCTCGTACGAGACAAGGATGTCTCGTACGAGGCATCCAGCACAGAACACATAATTCAGTTTTTAAGTCCTAATTTTGGTCGGACGGAAATTAATCCGTTTTAGGGGGTTTCTATCTAATATCCTGGAATAGTGGATTCTTTCACCCTAGAATATGAGCCCCTTGTTTTTCACCTGCATTGCACTCTCCCAAACGGACAATTTGGGCAAAGGTCCCATATTCTCATCGGAACCCACCATTCAATTAAGCCAAACCTAAGTGATTCCGTAATTGTTTTGCACTTTGTTAAACAACGCATTAATGCAATCAAACCTTGTGAATTTTAAGGGATGACCGAAAGGGACATGTTGAACGGTGCGGTCGCAACTAAGCCAAAATGGCATCCACAATCCCGCATAGATTAGTGAAAGTAGGAAAACACAAACTCGGATTTCCGTAGAGAGGTTCTCCATTCTTTCAAAATCCTTTGTTTAATAGTTTACTGAAGGGACATTCGCCATATTCACAAGGGAGGATTATAAATTGTAAAGATGCGTTATCTTGGGCAAAGGTTAAAACAACCCTAAGAATCGAACCGACCGGTCTCGAGGAGTGTCTTATTAGCTAGTTTGTATGCATGAGGTTGATGCAGGGCTTACGGCTAAGTCTCCCCATGAACACAGTCTAGGAGCGTGTCACGGAGTGGGTACTGTTGGGTTTCCAAGTAACATGCGCAGCGGAATATAGCAATTAAAATTTTAAGAAAACCCAAAGCCATGGATCTGTTCATATGATTAAATCAAATACAACAAGATGAATAGAGGAATAACTAACCCTTGATGGCTATGAACTTTTCCTTTTGGTCTTGGTGGAGAAACTTGAAGACTTGATCACGATCACAAAGCTTGAACACGAACTTTGAAGATGATGATTTTCACCCTCTAGCGGTATCCACACTTCGAACGAATATCAAAGGAGATTCTTTGATCTTGGTTGCTAGACCAATATTATGAAACACACTTTCACAATATAATAAAGAACTATATGGAATTTATTTGTGAATTATTTTGTTCCTAAATCAATGATATCTTAGAACAAAATAAAATCTCTCTCAAACTCTTTGAGACTCACAAAAGCACTAGTAAATATGGTCTGGCCGAATTGGTGTTTTTATCCACAATTAAGACCTATTCCAAATAGGAATCTTGTGCCAAAAACCTTCCTAAATCGAATTAGGAATTGTTCTGCCGCCAGACCGAGCGCCCGCCCAGTACCACCCGAGCGCCCACTCATTTGGGCAGAAGGTCAAGGCCCTTTTCCGGCTTATTCAGGCGCCCGCCTGGTTCAACCCAAGCGCCTGCTTGGTTGACCAGGAGGCCCAGAATAATTCCAGAAATTCTCTTGAGGTCCTTCGACCCTAAATTCCAATATAGTCCTTTTATTTAAGATTCGTTCTATTGTGTGTGACCCTCTAGGATTATACTAAGTTGGCAATGGGCTCAAACATGATCCCATAAGATATGATTAGGTTCTAGCAAACCTTCATACCTACCTAAATAGTATAACTAGATACAAGTTCGCATTCCTTTAGAATATGTCACAATCCCTTTGTCCACGATGTCATTGAACACAAGTCATGGTCAAACAGTCAACTTGTCTTGTTCAATACTTTCTCGATTCTGAATATGTTGATAATTCAAATGCTATTGATCCAATCAATCCATTTGAGTCCGGCCGAACATTTCATCAACATCATTCCTTCGAGGGGCCCAAGCTTGACATCTCTCCGTGGAGGGACAAATCCATTCAGCTTATTATTCTTCCCAACGGGAATCCGATTATGCCAATCATACCCTTTATAACTACCGTGTTAAGGTAGCGTTTGAATATGTCAAACACAATGTTCATCAAGTGGAAGACTATAATAACTTCATGTCTAAGGATTCGAATGACATAACTAATATGAGATATATGTATGACATAGACCATGACATAAATCTCATACAGCGGGTCATGTCCAGTACCTTGTTCCAAACAAGTACCCATAAATCTAACATGATCATCCCATGATCATTTAGCCTTTATGCTAGTGCTTAACAAGTACTAGGGACGGAAATTATTATAAGTAAACATGAACAACAATAATAATCAAAACATCTCTTTATTGATATGAAATAAATGATAACAATTACAACGTTTATTAAACGTGCCTAGGGCACCACTACCAACAATCTCCCACTTGCCCTAGGCCCAATCTCCCATGTATCTAATACCCATGGACCTAACATGACCATCCTGTTTAGCTTGTGGAAGTCCCTTTGTTAGCGGGTCCGCAACGTTGTCATCAGTAGGTACTCTGCATATATTTACGTCTCCCCTATCAACGATCTCTCGAATGATATGAAAACGCCTAAGTATGTGTTTGGATTTCTGATGTGCTCTTGGTTCCTTTTCTTGAGCAATAGCACCATTATTATCGCAATAAAGGTCTATTGGATTAGCAATACTAGGAACCACTTCAAGTTTAGTTATGAACTTCTTAATCCAAACAGCTTCCTTTGCAGCATCCGATGCAGCAATATACTCAGCCTCTGTTGTAGAATCAGCGGTTGTACTTTGCTTGGAACTCTTCCAGCTTACAGCTCCACCATTTAACATAAACACAAAACCCGATTGCGATCGGCTATCATCTTTGTCGGTTTGGAAGCTTGCATCCGTGTAAGCATTTACAACGAGATCATCTTCCATTCCTCCATAGACCAAAAACGAGTCTTTAGTTCTTCTTAAGTACTTAAGAATCGCTTTTACAGCTATCCAGTGATTTTCGCCAGGGTCGGATTGGTATCTACTTGTCATGCTCAAAGCATAAGATACATCCGGCCTAGTACAAATCATGGCATACATGATGGACCCAATTACCGAAGCATATGGAACATCATTCATTTTCTCACGCTCATCTTTTTTCTTAGGACATTGAGTCTTGCTTAGAAAAACTCCATGTAACACGGGCAAGGTGCCTCTCTTAGAATTTTCCATACGGAATCTTCTAATGACCTTGTCAATGTATGTACTTTGCCTTAAACCAAGTAGCTTCCTTGATCTATCTCTATAGATCTTAATGCCAAGTATATATGCGGCTTCACCCATATCTTTCATTGCGAAGCACTTTCCTAACCAAGTCTTCACAGACTGAAGTGTAGGAATGTTGTTTCCAATGAGCAATATGTCATCCACATATAAAATAAGGAATAGCACTATGCTCCCACTAATCTTCTTGTATACACAAGTCTCATCTTCGTTTTTTATGAAACCAAACTCTTTGACCGATTCATCAAAACGAAGATTCCAACTCCTAGAAGCTTGCTTCAATCCATAGATGGATCTTTGCAATTTGCACACCTTAGAATCTTGTTCAAAACCTTCTGGTTGTGTCATATACACATCCTCTTGGAGTTTTCCATTCAGGAAAGCAGTTTTGACGTCCATCTGCCATATTTCATAGTCATGATATGCGGCAATGGCAAGCAAAATTCTTATAGACTTGATCATTGCTACGGGTGAAAAGGTCTCATCATAGTCAATACCATGAACTTGCCTATAACCCTTCGCTACAAGCCTAGCTTTGTAAGTATGCACCTTCCCATCCATGTCAGTCTTCTTTTTGAAGACCCATTTGTATCCTATGGTTTTTACACATTCGGACGCATCAATCAAATTCCAAACTTGATTGTCTTGCATGGATTGCAATTCGGATTCCATGGCTCCAAGCCACTTGTCCGAATCAGGAGAAGACATCGCCTCTTGGTAGGTTGACGGTTCATCATTCTCAATGATTTCTACCTCATTACTATCCGTTACGAGAAATCCATATCTCTCGGGCTCGGATCGTAACCTACTAGATCTGCGAGTTGCTTGTGTATTTTGAACAGGTTCCACAACTCCTTGTGGTTCTTGTTCTTGTTCCACTATTGGTTCAATGTTATTTTCTGGGTCTCGAATTTCTTCAAGATTTATTTTACTCCCACTGATTTCTTTAGAGAGAAACTCTTTCTCTAGAAAGACACCAGTTCGGGCAACAAACACTTTGTTGTCCTCACGGTTGTAAAAGTAATATCCTCTAGTTTCCTTAGGATATCCCACGAAAATACATTTATCAGATTTGTGTGCAAGTTTGTCTGAGACAAGTCTTTTGACAAAAGCTTCGCAACCCCAAATCTTCATGAAAGACAGACAAGGCTTCTTTCCGCTCCACATCTCATATGGAGTCTTTTGAACCGATTTAGTTGAAACAGGATTTAGTGTGAAAGCAGTGGTTTCTAGGGCGTAACCCCAAAAGGATATTGGAAGATCAACTTGACTCATCATTGATCGAACCATGTCTAACAAAGTCCGATTCCTCCTCTCGGACACACCATTCCATTGTGGTGTTCCGGGTGGAGTCAATTGTGAAACTATTCCACAATTCTTTAGATGATTATCAAATTCTTGACTCAAGTATTCTCCACCACGATCTGATCGAAGTGCCTTAATACTTTTGCCAAGTTGTTTTTCTACTTCATTTTGAAATATTCTAAATATCTCAAATGCTTCACTCTTATGTTTCATTAGGGAAACATACCCAAATCTACTATAATCATCAGTGAAGGTTATGAAGTATTGAAATCCTCCCCTAGCATTGCTACTTAATGGTCCGCATACATCGGAATGTATCAACCCCAATAAGTCGCTTGCCCTTTCACCCAACTTGGTAAAAGGTGTCTTAGTCATTTTTCCAAGAAGACACGACTCACAAGTATCATATGACTCTAATTAACGTGAACCCAAAAGTCCGTCCCCATGGAGTTTTGAGATACGCTTCTCATTAATATGACCGAGACGGCAATGCCACAGATAAGTATGATTTACATCATTAGGTTTAGATTTCTTATTTACATGATAGACATTGTCATTATTTTCATTCTTGACATCCAAAATATAAAGGCCATTAAATGAATTAGCAATACCATAAAGCACATCATTTAAATAAATAGAAAATTTCTTATTCTCAATAAGAAACTTAAAACCTTCATTATCCAAACAAGAAATTGAAATAATATTTCTGCTTAAATCCAGAACATAATAACAATTGTTCAAAACAAGAATTAATCCGGAAGGTAAAGTGACTTCATAAGTCCCTACGGCTAATGCAGCAACTCTTGCTCCATTCCCCACGCGTAGATCTACTTCACCTTCTTTAAGCAGTCTCCTATTCTTTAGTCTCTGTACATTTAGACAAATGTGAAAACCACATCCGGTATCCAATACCCAAGAATCAGTGGTAGAAAGAAGAATATCTATCATATAGATACCTGAAGTCGACGCAGCCTTGCTGCCCTTCTTCTTCTTTTGCTCTTCCAAGAAAGCCTTGCAATTACGTTTCCAATGACCAATTTCTTGACAATGGAAACAGATTGCATCCTTTTGTGAATCGGGTTTTGCCTCAGAAGCCTTGGCAACCTTTGCCTTGCTTATTTTGGGTTTGACAACTTTCTTACCCCTTCCTTTGGCACTAGCCTTCTTCCCATCATGAACCAAAAGCACGGGAGAACCTTTCTCCACAATTTTCATCTCTGCAGTTTTGAGCATCCCATGCAACTCAGAGAGAATCTTATCCATTCCATGCATGTTATAATTCATCACAAACTGATTATAACTTTTAGGCAATGAATTAAGAATGAGATCCGTGGCTAGCTCCAATGGGATTAGATAGCCAAGTTTCTTAAGGTGCTCTACATAACCTTTCATTTTAAGAAAGTGAGGACTCACTTGTTGCCCTTCATTCATTTTACTAGTAGTGAATGCAACAATGGTCTTGTACCTCTCTTGCCTAGCTTGCTCTTGAAACATGGTTCTCAACTCCACGCCTATCTCATAGGCTTCCAAATGTTCCAAACTTTGTTGGAGTTTTGAACACATAGCAGCAAGCATGAGACAACTTACATCTCTAGAATCATTACGATGTTTCTTGTAATTGTCTCTTTCCACCCTAGGGGCAGTAGGCGGTGGTTCAGCGGGAAGAGGCCCATCGAGAATGTACAATTTATCTTCTTGCCTAAGAACGATTCTTATGCTACGGATCCAATCCATAAAGTTTGTACCATTCTCTTCGAGCTTATCCTTCTCAAGGATCGATCGCAATGACATTGATTGAGTGTTATTAGTCATTATCTACAAATATGCAAAATTTCCAAAATTTAATAAGTACCGATTTTCATTAAAGAGATAAATAATGTATTTTTCAAACAAAATACTCCCACTAAATTATATAACTTTCTTATACATCCAATGTATAATATAATTTAATTGGGCTAAGATCCAACTTTAATTTAACTTTTGAGTCCACGGAGGCGGACCGCTCAAAACTAAATTAATTAGGTAGACAATCATGTCAATCATATCCCATATGATTCTTAGATCCTTTTATGAGATTCTTTGAGAAATCCAATTTCAAAAAGCATGTTTAATCTCATCTTTTGCCTAGGCCCAAAACTGTTTTGACGCCTAATTAAGTCCAACCATTTTAAACGCATAGGAAACATTCAATTTAATGCACCTTGCGGAGGCAAGCCCACATTAAATTAATGAACCTCATCTTGCTCATATATGAATAAAATCAATGCACTTCGCAGAGGCGAACCCACATCAAAATCACCCATATATAAACAAGTGTTTTAATCATGGTATGGCATAGAAGGACTTAAAACTTTCTTTGAAGGTTCATCACATATAGCATATAACACATTTATGAGCACATAATATAAACATGTTACACATCAAGTTTAGTCACTAAATTAATCTCCATTAATTTAAGCATGATATTTATGTGTCATTAGTTTCTCTATAATTATGAGGATGAGACTATTTCAACTTCGGTTATTATCTCCAAATCAAGACAACAAGACGTGCGGTCGAACTAAGCCATAAGGCAACCACAATCCCGCACTAATTCAAGAAACCAAGAAAGTAGTCCATGTGGCCGAAACTAAGCAATAGATGGTCTCGATGAACGTAGGCCAATTGCATTCACAATTCCACATGGATCTCCAATCATTGAATCAAGAACTTTGTTTCTCAATTTTAGCAATTATGAACTCTTCATAATTCTAACTTCGTTTTATCTTTGAAACTTTGATTGCGATCAATTTTGGGAAACACAATCTCGATGAACGCAGATTAGCCATCCAAAACTTGAACCAATCTAAGAATCACAAGACTAAAACAAATAGGAAAATCAAACCCCAAAATCCACACGCAAACCAACTACCCAAAACCCATTCCAGATCAGCAAGTCTGGACTGGTTCTGTTACTGGTTTTTGTTGAATTTATTGAAAATTCCATATTCAGATTTTAACCAAAATCAGAACAAATTTTGACCACCGAGCGCCCGCCTAGTCATCAGCGAGCGGGCGCCTGAATGGCCAGAATGATACAGAATTTTTAAAGTTCGAAAATTTTGTTTCAAAATTATTTTTCCCCGATTATTAAAACTTTGATCCAATCAAAAATCAATAATCGAAATAATTCAGAATCCACCATAATATTTATTGCGATTGAATCGTGCGATTAAAGTTGCAAAACAATAAACCACATAAAATCACAAAACACATAAGCATCATATATTCCAATATTCATATCATGCTAGGCACATAAACAATTTATATACACATAACATGATCAAGGTATTGAAATAATCAACATGAACGGGGCTCTGATACTACTGTTGGGTTTCCAAGTAACATGCGCAGCGGAATATAGCAATTAAAATTTTAAGAAAACCCAAAGCCATGGATCCGTTCATATGATTAAATCAAATACAACAAGATGAATAGAGGAATAACTAACCCTTGATGGCTATGAACTTTTACTTTTGGTCTTGGTGGAGAAACTTGAAGACTTGATCACGATCACAAAGCTTGAACACGAACTTTGAAGATGATGATTTTCACCCTCTAGCGGTATCCACACTTCGAACGAATATCAAAGGAGCTTCTTTGATCTTGGTTGCTAGACCAATATTATGAAACACACTTTCACAATATAATAAAGAACTATATGGAATTTATTTGTGAATTATTTTGTTCCTCAATCAATGATATCTTAGAACAAAATAAAATCTCTCTCAAACTCTTTGAGACTCACAAAAGCACTAGTAAATATGGTCTGGCCGAATTGGGGTTTTTATACACAATTAAGACCTATTCCAAATAGGAATCTTGTGACAAAAACCTTCCTAAATCGAATTAGGAATTGTTCTGCCGCCAGACCGAGCACCCGCCCGGTACCACCCGAGCGCCCGCTCATTTGGGCAGAAGGTCAAGGCCCTTTTCCGGCTTATTCAGGCACCCGCCTGGTTCAACCCAAGCGCCTGCTTGGTTGACCAGGAGGCCCAGAATAATTCCAAAAATTCCCTTGAGGTCCTTCGACCCTAAATTCCAATATAGTCCTTTTATTTAAGATTCGTTCTATTGTGTGTGACCCTCTAGGATTATACTAAGTTGGCAATGGGCTCAAACATGATCCCATAAGATATGATTAGGTTCTATCAAACCGTCATACCTACCCAAATAGTATAACTAGATACAAGTTCGCAATCCTTTAGAATATGTCACAATCTCTTTGTCCACGATGTCATTGAACACAAGTCATGGTCAAACAGTCAACTTGTCTTGTTCAATACTTTCTCGATTCTGAATATGTTGATAATTCAAATGCTATTGATCCAATCAATCCATTTGAGTCCGGCCGAACATTTCATCAACATCATTCCTTCGAGGGGCCCAAGCTTGACATCTCTCCGTGGAGGGACAAATCCATTCAACTTATTATTCTTCCCAATGGGAATCCGATTATGCCAATCATACCCTTTATAACTACCGTGTTAAGGTAGCGTTTGAATATGTAAAACACAATGTTCATCAAGTGGAAGACTATAATAACTTCATGTCTAAGGATTCGAATGACATAACTAATATGAGATATATGTATGACATAGACCATGACATAAATGTCGCGACCCCGGACCCCGCGGGCCCGGGACCGCGATCTGGACGTCGACTCTATAACCAAAACTATGAAATACCGAAGTTAAAAATTCCATTTGATACCAAAAGGTGATGATCCAAAGTTTTACAAAACCAAGTTTGATAAAAACCAATTACAACTATCATAAACTTCCACAAGTTTATGCCCGACAAAATACAAATATACAAATCCTAATGACGTCAATGTTTGGTACAAATATCCCAAAATGGTTACACATTTACATAATATAAACCAACCTATGACAACCTTCCCCAAAAGAATGTATCCACACTCGACGTCCTCTTTCTCGTGATCAGCGAGACTAATCCTTAGCACCTGGGGGGGGGGTTAAGGAAAAACAAAGATAAAAGGAAAGGGGGTGAGATAAATCTCAATAAGTTACTAATGCAACTACATGACATGCTATGATGCAAGAAGCAATAAGTAAAAATAAATATCACATAGCACATAGCAGTTATCACATAACAGATAGCAGCGGAAATAAACACATAACAAAGGATATAGCCAAGGTTTTCCAAACCGGTACATCCAACTAAAGAATCGCTGCGCAGCTTCAATAATCAACAAATCATCATCTTCATAATAGCATGAAAGCCGAAGAGAAACCCCCGGTACCGGAACCAATAACCATAACAGTGTCACAAAGGACAAGGACCATGACACAAAGTCATGCCCGTTAGCTAGATACATTCACAGAGGAACGCTAACTTGACTTTTCCAAGGCCAGTCTGGAAAAGGGGTAAAGAAGGGGGCAAAACAATGGTCAACATTATAATGGACTTGGCTTTGCCATTATAATCTTTCCCATCGCCCAATGCAACAAATATGCCAGCTGGGCTTGCAAATAAATGCTAAGTAATAATAATTTAGCATGAATAAACAACTTAAGGTTCCAAAGTAGGGAACCATTCCAATTAAATTACCACAAAGGTAAACCAATCCAAACCGCACATCAAAGATGCCCAACATTACCAAAACGGTACTTAAATAAATTTCACATCATATTTATTCACAAAAGAATCAAATCCACACAATAAAGTGTTCCACGGTGTTATCTTAAGTTGATTAGAAGGAATAAACCTAAACTAGTTACGCCATTAGTCTTAAACCAAGCAAAAGGGCAAAATTCCCAAGCAGGCGGGCGGGCGGGCGCTCGGGCAGGGGCAGGCGGGCGCCTGTTTGGCCAGTAGGTTTGGGTCGCTGGAAAACAAGGGGCAGGCGGGCGCTCGGGCAGGGGCAGGCGGGCGCCTGGTCTACGGGTTGGCCAAGAACATAGCTGGGTAAATGCCATTTTCGACCAAAACACAATCCTTCACTTAAGTTATCAAAATCAAAGCTTCCCAATACATTTCTAAAGCTCCTAAACAATATCCAACCTAAAGGGAACCTAAAAACACCCTTTAATCATCCAAACCAACACCAAATCCCCACATTCTAGATTTCACCATTTTTACCAAAAAAACTCAAATAAATTCCAAACAAATTCAAAACCCAACCAAACTTCAAATATAACACATCAAACATCATATAAACATGATATGAACATTTTAGCATCAAAATGGGGGAAAAGTAACTTGCTTGATAAATCTCAAAGATGACGGAATTCAATTCTTTTTGGTCCTACGCGATCCTATCGACGATCTAAACAAGGTTCACGCTTTAAGAAATGAGAGAAGATGAGAGGAAGAGGAAGAAAATGAGGAGAGAAGGAAGAGAAAGAAATGTTTACCTTTTCTTTTGGAGAGAGAGAGAGGAATGCTGGGAAGGAGAAGAATGGGTGAGGGAGAAGTGAGGGAGAAGAGGGGAGTAGGGGAAAATTATTTCAAAATGTTACATCTAGGCCCCTCCCCTTCCACTAACACAAATGCTACACTCCCTACTAACAACTAAGACCCAACAATACTACACTAACCCAAACGACTCAATTAAAATGCTAGGCATAAATATTATAACACATAAATTGCACACATAATTATTTAAATAAATAAATAAGCAAATAATTAAACAATAATTATTCATTACTTAATAAAATAGAGCCTAGATTTCGGGTCGTGACAATAAATCTCATACAGCGGGTCATGTCCAGTACCTTGTTCCAAACAAGTACCCATAAATCTAACATGATCATCCCATGATCATTTAGCCTTTATACTAGTGCTTAACAAGTACTAGGGACGTAGATTATTATAAGTAAACATGAACAACAATAATAATCAAAACATCTCTTTATTGATATGAAATAAATGATAACAATTACAACGTTTATTAAACGTGCCTAGGGCACCACTACCAACAGGTACACCATCTTTGGAGAGACCGGTGAGGGCCATTCGTTAGAATGGGGGTGCTGACTGACATCCGTCCTCCGATTGGGACCCTGATTTATAGGGTATGTAGTGCAATTAATCTACATGCGTGCACGTGTGTGAGATTCAATTTCTAGATGTCAAAGGAAAAATAGAGATTTTTTTTTCGAAAGCAAATAAAAGATTTGACCGGACCAAAGTGGTTGCCTACGTTTCTCTCAATCTTCGGAAAAATAAAGAGAGACTCAGGTCAATGTAGTTCGAGTTTGAAAAGATTTTTGAGAAGAGGAAGAGCACATAAGCACGTAGGAGCACATAGAAGAGAGGGATAGAAGTACTCACACTGCTTGCATTATTACCCATTAATGGGTGCAAAATAAACTAGGGGATAAGTAAAGTAGTCACCCCTAATTTATGTATTTTTCATACTCCGATGCAGAAGATGTTAGTGCAAAAACAATACATGTATATGACATAAATCATTTATTGCACATATAGGGACAGAGTAATACCAGCAAAGAAAAGAGTCTTTTTTTTATATATATACTCCGCTGCAAAAGATGTTAGTGCAAAAACAAAGCATATATATAACATAAATAATTTATTGCACACATGGGGACGGAGTAAAACAAGCAAAGATTTTTTTTTTTTTAAGTCTAGGGACTGATCTGCAGTTTCAGAAGTGCAGGGACTAATCTGCAGTTTTCTGGAAATTTAGGGACTGTTCTGCAAATAATTCTTGGTGAGAAGAGATGCCTCGTATGAGGGATCTGATGTCTCGTACGAGATATCTCTCCCGGAACCCAGATTCAAAACAGAACAGATTCAAAAAAAGAGCAGTCCGAAAATTCACAGAAAAATTCAGAAAAAATATACTATTAGCAAAAAATTACAGAGATTAAAACCACCTAATTTGTATGCAAGTCTAACCCACTTAATTCGTCCCCAGCGGAGTCACCATTGATTGCACCCGAGAAGATACCGCTCGCCTTTTTGATTTGAGAGTCGCCACCATGTTGTTGTCGGACACGGACCGTGAGATTCTTGAGTTCGGGGTTAAGTTATGGATTGGGAAGGTCAAGGAGCACCCAATCCACCCAATCTAGGATTGGTCTTGCTTAGGTGTTTTTAATCAAATAAAGAACAAGTAATTAAAGCAAGTAAAGCCAATAATTAATTTTTTAATTATTGGAATGTCGGATCATGTGCTTCGAGACCATCTCCATGGATTGGAGAGACTCTAGGCCGATCCTTTTGATGGGATTACACCACTCTAAAACAAAGAATGGGATGAGAAGTAGATATTAAAAGCGTAGGAGTTTACCTAAAGCGTTCTTGAGATTTCAATTGATGGTCTTGACTAAGGCCTTGATGATCTGAGATTTTTGTGATGGCTTTGGCTTGAAATATGGATTTTTGGTGGTGTTTTGGTGTGAGGGAAGAATAAAAACGGGATTCCTTTGGGATAGACTGATTAGAGAGTTGTTAACCCCCCTTTTTGTGGTGAAAAACTCTATTTTTATAAGGATTGGATTACTTAGGGACCAAGTCTAGGAGTCCTAAGTTTGGTAGAAAATAGAGTCCTTATTTGGAGAGGTTAAAGGAGGTAGGAAATCACCTAGGAAGCTTCCTATTAGATATTCCCCGGATTAGGAGAGTGTTGGCCAAGAATGAGATCGGGACGGGGAAGGAAAGTGGATTATTCCCGCAGACAGAGGAGATGTCTCGTACGAGGCATCCAGTGTTATAAATACTATTTTTGTCCTTCTGTCAGTTTCATTTGTTCATTTTAGCCCCTGACTAACGGAGTTAGTTAGAAACTCAACAAAACATGACGAAACTAACGAGTTTTCATCCAAACACAAAGGCGAGACACAAGAGTAGTGTAATCATAAATTTGAGTTCAAAATGGGGTGTCTACACCTTCTCTTCTCGAATCTTTGGTTTCGTAACATTAATTAGCTTCTTAGGTTTTTCTTATGTTCCTTTAATAACATAGGTGGCGATTCTAAACACTTAAAACCAAAATAGACATCCTAGGATAATCCACCGCTCTAGACAAGTAGTGGGTTTTCACGGGGTATCTACAGTGGCGACTTTGCTGGGGACGACATAGAGGGTTAAACTTACGTTTTTTGCTTTTGGTGTTCTTTATTTTTCTCGGGTTTGGTTTCAGTGAGTCAAAGGCGGGGGCCTCCGGCCTTCTTGGCCTAAGGCACGCGCATTTGACACACTAATCCAAACCCGCCCACATTTGATCTTGTCCTTCAATTTCGTGTTATTTGTGCTAACAATTTGTGTAGGGGAAAAGTACTATTTCTTTGGGTCAAGGCAATCCTTTGAACCCATCAGTTTACAGGTTCACCCAGTACTGGGCGCTTTTGCCCTTCAGACTGACATGCGCCGCGCCTCCCGCACTATATCACAAAGCGCGCGCCTCGGATCCATTTTCAGAAAAAAAAAAAAAAAAAAAGGCAGCCTGTTATGGCTGCCATTTTTTCTAAAGTGTGTGTGTGTGGCGTGTCTCTGTGTGTACCGTGTGTGTGTGTGATTTGTTTTCTTTTCTTTCTTTTCTTTTTTCTCTTTGTTTGCAAGATTAAAAGAAAAAAAAGGGAATGGAAAGTTTTGGTGCAATTCTTAGCTTTTCCAAAATTTGTTACAAGTAAATAAAGGGGTTACATTTTTTATTTTTGGACAAGACTTTTGTACATATTTTCCTCCTTTCATTTCTCTTCCCAAAATCTTTTGATTTTTCTTCATTTAAAAAAAATGGGGCTGAATCCGACAATTGCAGATTGGTCACTGAACTTCTAGGAAATTACAATTTGATCCCTAGACTTTAGATAACTGCAAAACAGTCCCTAGATTTCAAAAAACTGCAGAATAGTCCCTAGACTTCAGAATAGTACATAACAGTCCCTGGGTTTCAGAACAGTGCAGAACAGTCCTTGGGTTTTAGAAAACTGCAGTTTGATCCCTAGATTTCAGAAAGTTTCAGAACAACCCTTGGAGTTCAGAAAATTGCGATCTCGCCCTCTCCCATCTTTTCTTTGACCGGTCATTTGTTGACTCGGAAGTTGTAATAATTTAGGATCTTAATTCTTCTCTCCCCCTCTCTTTACTTGCACATATTTGCTTTATTGCTTAAAAAAATGATTTTTGTCACTTGGCTTGACCTCACACTACATGCACATATTCCTATGAATTGCTCACAATCGAGTCGCACAAAGTCCATAACCCCAAACCCATCGAGGCCTGTCCTAGAGAGTTTCAAGCTCCACCCGACCTTGACTCTCTCGAAGTGGTAAACCTCAACCCGTGGCGTAGTTCATGACTACATGCCGGGGGTGACCTTTAAGCCTCCTTTTAACCGAGCACAAGCCAACACATTCTTAGTCTAGGATCTAACACTCCGTGACCAAGTCGGTTTTCACATGCCGAGATTTCTCTAAACTAATGTTTTCAAATCATAGATGCCGTTTTCAAGAGAAACAAGTGGTTATTATGGACAAAATAAAAAATCCGTCCCCGCATGTATTCTTTACTACATTAATTTAGTTTAATGCCATCATGTGTAGGATTCACAAGCGTGGTGGAATCTGATGAGTATATGGGACCGAAAGAAGGTCTATACTCCCTCCGTCCCACCTTACTTGACACCTAAGAGGTGGGCACAATAACTAAGAAAAATGATTAAAATAAGGAAAATGTGTGGTAGAAAATGAAGAAAGAGAATGAGTGGGGTAAATAGTAGTGTTGGTTGAATAAATTGAGTGGTGGAGAATGAAGAGAGAGAATGAGTGGTGGGGGTAGAGTGAATATAAAATTATAGAAAGTAGGCTATTTTGGGAAGTGTCAAGTGAGCTGGAACATACCAAAATGGAAATAAGTGTCAAGTGAGGTGGGACAGAGGGAGTATACTAGTGTGACGATTCCACTATTTTTCTAGAAACCCAAAAAAAGGACTACGTCCTTCTGACTTTTGTAAATTAAAAAAAAAAAATCTTTATATGGTTTAGTCTTTTCTCTTGTTTGTGGGTGAAATTATTTTACTCAAAAGGTGTTTGTGGAGCCAACCTAAGATCAATCGTGTTCTTCCAATAGGTCCAATGGCTTCGAATGGCAACAACATTAAGGGTGAGAATATTTTCGTGTCCAACAAAAGGCTTTTTAACATAATAAGAGCCATGGGGGAACAAATGGATAGACTTGTCGAGGATTCCCGCTGCAAGGATGATTTGTGGCAAACCCGGTTTGATCTCAAGAGGAGAATGCAGGAGGAAGAGGTTTCCGAACTCAAGGCCCGTCTGGAAGAGTTCACCGACAACAAGGCAAAGGTCAACGGTAAAACATGCTCAAGTGGCCCGCCCCTCAAAAGTCATAAAGGTGCCGCCGACAAGCGAGTATTCACTCCTCTCCTAAGGATGACCCAAGCCGAAGCATTTGAAACTTTGGTGGCAAGTGGAAAGGTCAAGCCTTTGAAAGGGTACAAGCCGAAGATGATACCAAAGAATCATGCATTTGGTGAATGGTGCAACTACAACAAGCATAGCGGACACACTACCGAGGGATGCTTTGCTCTCCGAAACATCATCCAAGATTTGATCGACAATGGGGAATTTACTGTGGGTGAAGAGAACCGTGAAGCAAGGAATGACTTGGGTTTGAAAAGGGGAGAACTACAATGACAAGGACGACGACAACAATCTCCGTTTCTCTTTCTCTATCTAGTAATAGGAATAAAAAAAAAGAGTCAAAAGTCCTCTAATGTGTGCATTAAGTTTTCTTCCTTCGCATTAATGTCAAGGTTTGGGTCGGTCTTATCAAATAAAAGTCGTTCTTGTCCTCATACACTCTTCCAAGTTGTTCAGTTTAATTCTTGGCAAAATGATGAAAAAAACATCTAAACAAGTTTTGGAACGAAGTCCATCACTTGAACGCCTAGGGCTAAACATCAAGAAGATGAAGTCAAGCCATCAAGTGCCAAAGCAAGGTGGAACTACAACCATGGAGAAAAATCAAGCAATGTTTCAAAGGGGGATTAAAAAAAAAAAAAAAAAAAAACTCGCTAGGTTGACTCTTCAAAACAACCTAGGCAAAAGTTAGAGCAGAAAAAAAAAATAAAAAAAAAATCCCCCTCACATCATCATCATCATCATCAATAACCATTACAACGAAAGGAGCATCTACAAGAACTATGGTGACCTGAGCCTCTACACTGGAGGAACGTAGGCAACCTTCGGGTCCGGTCTCATGCAAGAAAGAAGATATGTTTAGCCCTAGTGTGTTATGCTGACCGGCCTCCCTCTCAAACTTTCCAAGACATCTTTGTACGATTCATTTTCCAATGAATTAACCACCACAAGATTGAACGACTTTCTTAGAATTAAAATCATTTCATGTTCCTTGTCGAGTCTAGGGGCTTCTTATCTTTCAGCGACGCTCCCAGTTTCTTGCAATCAAATTGGGGCTTTCCTTTTCTTCTCTCTTAATGACTTACTCGCCTTCGTGAGTCATTCAAAAAATATCTAAATACATGAAGTCAATACTAGGGGCAACTTCCCTAGTCGAGTCAATGTCACTCATCATTAGTGACAAAAGGTCTCCACCGCAAAATCACAAGTCTTATCTCCTTAGCTAGAGTCAATGCACACTTCCTCATTAATCGAGTCAAAATGAAGACGCAAAAGAGCTGCCCGCTAGATTGAAAACCCGAAAGGGCGGTCTAGGCAAAAAACAGGGTGCGTCTGTAGATACCCCGGGAAACCACAACTTGGCTAGAGTGGTGAATTATCCTAGGATGTCTAACTTGTTTTAATTCGTAGAGTCGCCACCTATGTTATTGAGGGAAACATAAGAAAAACCTAAATAAATAGCCTAAATTTATATACAAAACCAGAGATTCGGGAAGAGAAGGGTTCGGGGGTTAGATGACGGAGTGGGAAGTACTTAAACACCCACTCCGCCCCGATTACGCGGGTCTTGCTACTATTGGTGTTCTAAAGCTAAAAGTCTTTATTTTAATATGAGAAAAGTGCTAACAATTATATTGTAAAGAAAGGGGGAATTACTAAATAGAAAGAAACTTGTTTTATTAATTTATACTAAAGATTACATGTCAAACCATTACATTAATATGAAATTGGGAAATTAAAGTAGTATTGGAATGTAGGGAGATAACCTTAACTAGCTTCAATATGTGAAGTAGTCATGTTGGTCATGTCCCATTTGATGGGGATTGCATACATTACTAAGACATGTAAAAAATAGAAGAAGAAAGGATAAAGTACCTTTTAGAAAATAAGAACTTCAAATCTTGACTTGGAGATGGAGTTGTTGTAGAGAATTGTGTGCAACACTTTGTGTGGTGTCTTTGTAGATAGAAGCAAGTCTAAGAACTTGTGTATAGTTTTTGTAGAGAAGATGAAGTTGGGTCCCCTTCTAAGGTAAAAAGAGAGGGTTTTATAGGTAGAAAAGAGAGGAAAATGTGGTCTTTCAACCAATAAGAAAATAAAGAGAAATAAAATAATAAAGAGAAAATCAAATAATAAATAGAAGAAAAATTTTATTTTGATGAAAAGGCTAAAACTGTGGGATTGAGAGTTAATGTATAAAGGGGGGATGAATGTGGATGTAAAAAGGTCTTTTGTGATCAAGAAGAGATGTTGCAAATAAGAAAACGGAGGGAAAATGGTGCAATCCGTTACTGCCATAATGGGAAGCGTGCGAGTCCGGCTTTAGGGGCGAGACGCGCGCGTATCCCATTGACAGTGTCGGAGGCGCCCGCGGCAGAAAAGGACAGAATGACAGAATGACCCTAAAAGTTAACTCTGTTATGCAGTTTAGTCCAAAACTAACGGAATCAGTTAGGAACTTAACCGAAGTAACAGAAATTAACAAAAACAAGTTAAATAAAAATACTATGTATGCAATCGGGGTGAGAGGTCCAAGGCGGGGTGTCTACAGAGCCCCTCGGCGACGTGAATTGCGAAGCAAAACGCGTCGACGAAAGAACAAAACATCCGCCGAGGACATCGACAGAAAAAAAGCAAAGACTTGATGAAAACAAAAACTTTGAAATTACAAGAGATAGAGGTGCACTCCCTGTGTGAGCGACTTTGGCTGATAGAAGGGTGCGGTGATAGAAATCGGCCCACCGTGGCCATTGTTTAGAGTCCGTATAGGGGACTTGCGAGATTCGAGAATCCGTCTGCTGATACAAAGAGTGCGGTGATAGAAATCGGCCCACCGTGGCCATTGTTTAGAGTCCGTATAGGGGACTTACGAGATCTGAGAATTCGTCTGCTGATACAAAGAGTGTGGTGATATAAATCGGCCCACCGTGGCCATTGTTTAGAGTCCGTATAGGGGACTAGCGAGATTTGAGAATCCGTCTGCTGATGTTGAAGTCCGTTAGGGGACTGGCGGAATCCGTTAGGGGACTCGTTTGCCGATGTTGAAGTCCGTTAGGAAACTAGTAGAATCCGTTAGGGGATTGTTTGCCGATGTTGAAGTCCGTTAGGGGACTGGCGGAATCCGTTAGGGTACTCGTTTGCCGATGTTAAGTCCGTTAGGGGACTAGTGGAATCCGTTAAGGGACTCGTTTGCCGATGTTGAAGTTCGTTAGGGGACTGGCGGAATCCGTTAGGGGACTCATTTGCTGATGTTGAAGTCAGTTAGGGGACTGGCGGAATCCGTTAGGGGATTCGTTTGCCGATGTTGAAGTCCGCTAGGGGACTGGCGGAATCCGTTAGAGGACTCGTTTGCCGATGAAAAGGTGCGGTGGCATGAGGCGGCCCACCGTGGCCACAATTTAGAGTCCGTTAGGGGACTTTGTTGATGAAGAGGTGGTGATTTCAGTGGCTCACCATGGACCAAATTGCTGCAATTGCTGTGTGCTTGTACCTGTTACGTGCATGCTTTTGCAGATATATGTGCTCATGCGAGAAAATGCGTGAAGTGTGAAATGAAAACTTTGTGAGAGAAATTATGCTTGTGGTGTGATGTTATTTTGAAAGCACTTTTGCATGAGAAAGAAGTATTGTGAGTGACTTCGTGTGCGGTGTGATTTTGAAAGGAGCTTTGATGAATGATATTCATACCTTCACTTACCATGGCCTCTTGATTGGGGATGGATTTCTGATGCCGTGGCTTTGATGAAGGATGCTGACACTTTTGATGAAGATGAGTCGCTAGTACTTTGATGGAGTGTCGGTGAGATGACATTCTGGATGACGGGTTGGTCGTACCAAAAGGCTGCCTACGTATCCCTTAAAGAGAATCAGACCATCGTAGTTCAAGGATGATGGAGAACGCTGGGGAAGAAGCTAAGAGCAAAATAAAGCACATACTTTTACACAAGCAAGAAAAAGAAAAAAAGAAAAAGAAAAAATCTTTTGTCGCTTTTTTTTTTTTTAGTTCGTGGGTGAACCATTTTAAGCATTGTGTGTTTGTTAAGCCAACCCAAGATCAAGTGATGTTCGATCGAAGTCCGGATTGCCTCGTTGAATTCTATCGTTGTCGCCGTTGTGCCCAACGAAGATTGATGTCAAGCCCCAAGAGATTTACCGATTGTGGGGCTCCAATAGACTTTTGATGTCGAGATACCAAGGGGTTACTGATTGTAAATCCCCTAGAATGCCTTTGATGCCAAACTTTGAGTGGCTTGCATAGCCCCAAGATAAATCGGCTCTTGGCTCATTCAAATGAATTGTCTTTTGTTGTTGATATGAGCAATCCCCGAGAGAAGATTATTGATGCCAACTTCAAGAGATTGCTAAGCCCCAAATGTCATGTACTTGTTGTTTGCGAGCTTCAAGACGGTGGAATGTGAAGACCTTTCGATGTAAAGCCCCAAATTATCTTGGAATCGGCTCGGCATTGAGAGCGGATGTACCGTCGGGTAGAGATCTCCTTCTTTCTCTTACTGGGGAGATGAATGGCCTCATTGTGGTCGGTACCCAAATGGCGGAGGGCTTATATCAAAAGATGCAGTAATGCCTTGTGGTGCCGTCGAGATCGCGGATGGTAAGGTCTTGGTGTGATAAGGTCCCAAATGAGTATGCTTGCTTGAGTCTTCTTGAGTTGAACTAAAGATGGATCTTCGGATGCATTTAGTGCTTGAGGCGCAAGAGCCACACTTTTTGCTTTTGATCTTGGAGAAGGGGGTGCTGAATTGCAGAAATGGTAGGATTGGTCGTAACTCTAGTCGAGCTAACATATTGGCATTTCCATGAATCTTTTTCCTTTTCTCTAAGACTTCCGTCATAATCTCGTTGTAAGTCCTAACAAGAATCATCAAATTCATTCATAACATCGGAGCCCTTCGTTTAAACCAAGAGACTTTTAACGTGAAGTACTAAAAGTCCCTTGAAGCTTGATCGCTTTCATGAAGCCATAAGACTACTCCCAAATTGCATTTCTCGGGTATCATCCCCCCAAAAAGATTGTCAATTACAAAGACCCAATATTTCCCTTTGCTTGGATTACTGTAATGCGGTATCCCAAAAGATTGTAGATTGCGAAGCCCCTTGAGACATTCGGTGCCAAACTAATTGAGGAAGCTTCCAATGTTGCATATGGCTTTGCTAGGGCCATTGTTGGGAGGTGAAGTGAACTGCTTCTTGTCAAGGGAGACTTTCAAACTTGAGTATAGACCCTAGAGTGCCACCATTAATTATAAGTGGAGCAAGAAAGGCATATAATTGATTGGAGGAACAGGCACGAGCACACATGACATGAAGGCCCTTCGACATTCCTCTCACACGTCTTTCTTGAGCGTAGCCACTAGGGCTCATTAACTGTCAAAATAAGCAAAAGAAGCTCTCATTCTTGAGTCACATAGCCCTTAAGGATTCATCATTTGTCGAGAAAAGAAAGAGACTCGACCCTCGTGTGGGGAATAATGGCAAGAGCTGTCGCGACCCCGAACCCCACGGGCCCGAGACCGCGATCTGGACGTCGACTTAAACAATAAACTCTAAAATACCAAAGTTAAAAATTCCATTTGATACCAAAAGGTGATGATCCAAAGTTTTACAAAACCAAGTTCGATAAAAACCAATTACAACTATCATAAACTTCCACAAGTTTATGCCCAACAAAATACAAATACACAATTCTTAATGACGTCATTGTTTGGTACAACTATCCCAAAAAGGTTACACATTTACATAATGTAAACCAACCTATAACAACCTTCCCCAAAAGAATGGATCCACACTCGACGTCCTCTTTCTCGTGATCAGCGAGACAAATCCTTAGCACCTGGGGGGGGGGGGTTAAGGAAAAACAAAGATAAAAGAAAGGGGGTGAGATAAATCTCAATAAGTTACTAATGCAACTACATGACATGCTATGATGCAATATACAATAAGCAATAATAAATATCACATAGCACATAGCACATAGCATTTATCACATAACAGATAGCAGCGGAAATAAACACATAACAAAGGATATAGCCAAGGTTTTCCAAACCGATACATCCAAATAAAGGATCGCTGCGCAGCTTCAATAATCAACAAATCATCATCTTCATAATAGCATGAAAGCCGGAGAGAAAACCCCCGGTACCGGAACCAATAACCAATGAAGTGTCACAAGGGACGGGAGACATGCCACAAAGTCATGCTCCAAGTAAAGCTAAAATGCACACAAAGGAGCTAGCTCTTCTCACATCCAAGGCCAATCTGGAGGAGGGTAATAATGGGGCAAAACAATGGTCAACATCACAATGGACTTGGCCGTGCCATTATAATGTTTCGCATCGCCTAAACACACACAAAACACCAGCTGGACTTTCAAATAAATGCTAAGTAATAAATACTAGCTTAAATAAACAACTTAAGGTTCCAAAGTAGGGAACCAATCCAATTAAATTACCACAAAGGTAAACCAATCCAAACAGCACATCAAAGATGAACCACATTCCCAAAATGATACTTAATCAAATTCCATATCGTATTTATTCACAAAAGAATCAAATCCAATCAATAAAGTGTTCCACGGTGTTATTTTAAGTTAATTAGAAGAAATAAACCTAAACAAGATAAGCCTTAAGTCTTAAACCAAGCAAAATGGCAAAATCCTGGAACAGGGGGCGGGCGGGCGCCTGGCATGGGGCAGGCGGGCGCCTGAATGACCAGAAGGTCTGGCCATCAGAAAAGGGCATGTAGGCGGGCGCTCGGGTCAAGGCGGGCGGGCGCTCGGCCTGGGTTTTGGCCGGGAAGAACAGAGCTGGGTTCTTCATTTCGACCCAAATTTCACCAAAACACAAAATACTCCATTTCAACTCTTTCTACACGTTCCAAAATGTACCAAAACCACTTATAACTAGGGTGGGGATCCAAATACACCATTTATCAACCCAAAACCAAGAATCAAACCCAACATTCATCAATTCACCATTTTTACCCAAAAAACTCAAATAAATTCAAAATAAATTCTAAACTCAACTAAACTTCAAATATAACACATCAAGCATTATATAAACATGATATGAACATTTTAGCATAAAAATGGGGGAAAAGTAACTTACTTGAAAATTCTCAAAGATGATGGAATTCAATTCTTTTTGGTTCTACGCGATCCTATCGACGATCTAAACACATTTCACGTTTTAAGAAATGAGAAATAACAAGAGGAAGAGGAAGAAAATGAAGAGAGAAGTAAGAGGAGAAAACTTACCCAATCAATGGAGAGAGAGAGAGATTTTTGGGAATGGGAGGGAGTAGGGTGAGGGAGAAGGAGGTGTAGGGAGAGGGTAGGAGTATGATTTGAAAAAAACTTACACAAAGACCCCCTCCTCTAATACTACCCAACCCAATACTCCCCACTAACAACTAAGACCCAATAATACTACTCTAACCCAAATGACCCAAATAAAATGCTTAAGCATAAATATTATGGAACATAAAATGCACACATAAATATTTAGATAAATAATAATTTAAATAAATAAATGGGCGATTAAATAAATAATAATTATTAAATGCTAATAAAATAGAGCCTAGATTTCGGGTCGTGACAAGAGCTCCCCCTTAAAGAAAATTCGACCCGAATTTTAACGAGACTCACCTTAAACAAAAATCCACGAAAATTTCCTCTCGATCTCATCTCGGAGCTCCCACGTCGACTCCTCGATGTTATGATTCCTCCAAAGGACTCTAACCAACGCAATGCTTTTGTTTCTCAACTCTTGGACTTTGGTATCTAAAATCCGAACCGGTCGTTCCTCATAAGTCATATCGGGCTCTATATCCTCCGGTATCCTCGGTAACACGTGAGATGGATCATGAACATACTTCCGAAGCATAGAAACGTGAAAGACGTTGTGCAACCGGTCTAAGGATAACGGTAATGCGAGTCGATACGCAAGAAGTCCAACCTTTCCCAAAATCTCAAACGGGCCAATAAACCTTGGAGCCAATTTGCCCTTCTTCCCAAATCTACGAATACCCACCTTTGGAGACACTTTCAAGAACACCAAATCACCGGTCTGAAAGCCAAGATCTCGCCTTCGGTTATCTGCATAGCTCTTATGTCGGCCCTGGGCTGTCTTCAATCGATCCCGGATAACTCTAACCTTTTCAACTGAATCCCGAAGCAAATCAATACCCACAATCTTCGCTTCACCAACCTCGTCCCAACAAATAGGCGATCTACACTTCCTTCCATACAAGGCCTCAAACGGTGCCATCTCGATACTAGCCTGATAAGTGTTTTTGTAAGAGAACTCCACTAACGGTAGGTGCGAATCCCAAGAATCAGAAAAGTCTATCGAACACGCTCGCAACATATCCTCCAAAATCTGAATAGTCCTCTCGGATTGACCGTCGGTCTGAGGATGAAAAGCTGTACTAAATCGCAAATCTGTACCCAAAGCTTCCTGAAACGCCTTCCAGAACCTAGAAGTAAACCTCGGGTCTCGATCTGACACAATACTAACCGGAACCCCATGCAATCTAACAATCTCATCGATATAAAGGGTCGCAAGCTTCTCCATCGAATATCTGATGTCAATAGGCAAGAAATGGGCACTCTTGGTCAATCTATCCACTATTACCCAAACACTGTCATACTTCCTACGGGTACGAGGTAGTCCCGTAACGAAATCCATAGTCACATGCTCCCATTTCCACTCGGGAATCTCTAACGGCTGAAGTAATCACGCGGGTCTCTGATGCTCGGTTTTGACCTACTGACACGTTAGACACTTCGAAACATACTCGGCTATTTCCATTTTCATATTAATCCACCAAAATTGTTGCTTCAAATCCTTATACATCTTCGTACTACCCGGATGAATAGTATACCTCGATTTGTGGCCCTCATCAAGAACTCTCTGTTTAATTCCATCAACATCCGGAACACACAATCTTCCACGGAAAGTCAACACTCCACTCGAGCTAACAGAAAAATCCTCGAAGTTCTTTTCCTTCAATTTACCCATTATCTTCACCAACTCGGGATCTTCTTTCTGAGCTTCCTTTATCCTCTGAATTAGGGTCGGAGATACCCTAATATTCGCAAAAATAGCCCCATGTCTCGATTCACGAGGAGACCAATCTCGAACATCCTCAAGCATTTTCCATTCACGGACCATCATCGAAGCCACATAAGACTTTCTACTAATCGCATCGGCTACCACATTCGCCTTCCCCGGATGATAAGAAATCGTGCAATCATAATCCTTCAACAATTCCATCCATCGGCGCTGTCTATTATTCAACTCTTTCTGGGAGAAAAGGTATTTCAAACTCTTGTGATCCGTAAAAATCTCAAACTTCGCTCCATAAAGGTAGTGCTTCCATTTGTGCAACGCAAAGACTATCGCCGCCAACTCCATATCATGAGTGGGGTAATTCTGCTCACTAGGGGTCAACTTCCTCGAAGCATAAGCAATCACTTTCCCATTCTGCATCAACACACAACCCAAACCCTCTTTCGAAGCATCACTGTAAATCACTAGGCCATCGCTCCCATTAGGCAAAGTCAAGATCGGTGCGGTAGTCAACCTCTTCTTCAATTCCTCAAAACTCTTGTCACATTTCTCGGTCCACACAAACGGAACATTCTTCCGGGTCAACTGAGTCATCGGAGTAGCAATCCTCGAAAACCCTTCAATAAACCTTCTGTAATAACCGGCTAAACCCAGAAAGCTTCTAATCTCTGTCACTGATTCGGGTCTCTTCCAATCCACTATGGCTTCAATCTTTGAAGGATCCACAGAAATCCCATCTTTCGAAATAACATGACCCAGAAATGACACCTTCTCGAGCCAAAATTCGCATTTACTAAACTTCGCAAATA
The DNA here is from genome assembly GCA_026119855.1 of Campanula takesimana. NCBI lineage: Eukaryota > Viridiplantae > Streptophyta > Magnoliopsida > Asterales > Campanulaceae > Campanula > Campanula takesimana. Next base: position 1,104,031 of record JAOWBW010000353.1, on the reverse strand, counting down.
ATTTCTCCCTCGCAAGAACGGATAAAATTGTCCTCAAATGTTGCTCGTGCTCCTCTCGGGATTTAGAGTAGACGAGTATATCATCAATAAAAACCACCACGAACGAATCAAGATAAGGATGGAAAACTCGGTTCATCAAATCCATAAACACGGCCGGCGCGTTAGTCAACCCAAACGGCATAACCAAGAACTCATAATGACCGTAACTAGTGCGAAAAGCAGTCTTCGGAATATCCTCCGATCGAACTTTCAACTGATGGTACCCACTCCTCAAATCAAGTTTAGAGAAAACCACGGACCCTTGAAGCTGATCAAATAAATCGTCAATATGGGGTAGAGGATACTTATTCTTCACCGTAACCTGATTCAACTTTCTGTAATCGATGCACAATCTCAAGGAACCGTCTTTCTTCCGCACAAACAAAACCGGTGCTCCCCACGGGGAAACACTAGGGCGGATAAACCCTCGATCTAGTAACTCTTGCAATTGAACCTTCAATTCCTTCAACTCTGCGGGAGCTAACCTATAAGGTGCTTTCGAAATTGGAGCCGTACCCGGCAAAAGATCTATACAAAACTCAATCTCACGATCGGGAGGCATATCATACTCGGTAGAGAAAACATCGGGAAATTCCCGAACTACCCGAACACTATCAAAACTAGGGGATTCCTTCCTAGTATCAAGAACACTAGCCAAATACCCCTCACAACCATTATACAATAATTTTCTCGCTTTCAAATAAGATATTAAGCGAACCCTTCTACTCAGAGGACTAGCCTCAAACACAAATTTAGGCGCATCGGGAATAGAAAAAGTAACAGTTTTCTTACGGAAATCAACGGAAGCATGAAACTTGCTCAACCAATCCATACCCAAAATGACATCAAAGTCTTGGATAGGAAGAACTACCAAATCCGCACAAAGGACACGACCACAAATAACCACATCACAAGCACGAAAGACTCGATCAGAAATCAAGCATTCTCCTATAGGGGTCGACACCTCTAGCACGTACGGTAAAGACTCGAATGCAGCATTTAACATGGAAGCAAATTGCACAGAAATGTATGAATGAGATGATCCTGGATCTACTAACGCTCGTGCGCTCACATTAGACACAGAAACAATACCTCCAATAACAGAAGGATCATCGGTCGCTTGTTGTTGATTCATGGCATATATCTTTCCTTGAACTTTGGGCTTCCCAGCGGCATCCCTTTTTTGACCTTAATTATTACCAACTCCTGACCCGGATGCTTGTCCTCTACCTCTCGGGCAATCTTTTACAAAGTGACCCATTTGACCACAATTGGTGCACCTTCCTTGCTTCTTCCAACAACGGTCTTCAGAATGACCTTCCTTTTGACAATACGAACAAAGCCTCCTAATTAGGTTCCCTTGGTTCCCGGAAGTGGTACCCGGGTTCCTTGGGATCGGTTGCCCTCGGAACTGAGATTGTCCCCTAAAGTTACCTCGGTTATCGGAACGGTGTTGTGGTTGAGATTTAGCATGGCTTCCCGGTTTACCCGTACCCACAACCTCGGTTTTCCTTTTATGCTCCCCAATATCTTGCTCTATCAAGTAGGCTCGGTCTACCGCATCTTGAAAGGTCACAATCCGTTGAGCAATAAGTTGAGTACGGATGGAGGTCTTCAATCCCCGAATGAATCTCATAGCTTTTTGTTCCTCGGTCCTCACCAAATAGTCGCAATACCGGGCTAATTTTATGAACTTAGCCGAGTATTGTGCTATAGACAACATACCTTGCTCCAGGTTGAGTAGCTCGATCTCCTTTCGGTTTTGATCAACAAACGGAATGAAATGCTCCTTGAATTTGCGCACAAATAACTCCCACGTATACACCGTGTGAGTATCATCCCAACTAGCTTTAACACCCTTCCACCAATGCTCGGCGGCTCCCACAAGTTTGTAAGCCGCGAACCGGACCTTGTCCTCATCCGTGCACCCAAACACATCATAAATCTTCTCCATCGACTCAATCCACAACCCAGCTTTCCTTACATCGGGTTCCCTATTGAATTCAACCGGTTTCAGTTTGAGAAATTGCTCCAATCCATAGCGGGGTGGTGCTTGTTCTACCCTCGGACCTTGATCATGTATGGGCTTCATGGCCGCCTCGAACATGCCTTGAAACATAGCACGGGCTTCTTCCCTTGTATCATTCTGATTCTGTGCCCACTAGTACCTCCTCTGTTTCTTCTTCCAGACATTTCGAGTAATTACCTGCATAAGACATCAACCGTTAATCACTCCGCACACTACTACCCACCTAGGTCATACTAATCCACCTAGACTTATACTTAGAGCTAATGCCATAGCTCTGATACCAACTGTCGCGACCCCGAACCCCGCGGGCCCGAGACCGCGATATGGACGTCGACTTAAACAATAAACTCTAAAATACCGAAGTTAAAAATTCCATTTGATACCAAAAGGTGATGATCCAAAGTTTTACAAAACCAAGTTCGATAAAAACCAATTACAACTATCATAAACTTCCACAAGTTTATGCCCAACAAAATACAAATACACAATTCTTAATGACGTCATTGTTTGGTACAACTATCCCAAAAAGGTTACACATTTACATAATGTAAACCAACCTATAACAACCTTCCCCAAAAGAATGGATCCACACTCGACGTCCTCTTTCTCGTGATCAGCGAGACTAATCCTTAGCACCTGGGGGGGGTTAAGGAAAAACAAAGATAAAAGAAAGGGGGTGAGATAAATCTCAATAAGTTACTAATGCAACTACATGACATGTATGATGCAATATACAATAAGCAATAATAAATATCACATAGCACATAGCATTTATCACATAACAGATAGCAGCGGAAATAAACACATAACAAAGGATATAGCCAAGGTTTTCCAAACCGATACATCCAAATAAAGGATCGCTGCGCAGCTTCAATAATCAACAAATCATCATCTTCATAATAGCATGAAAGCCGAAGAGAAAACCCCCGGTACCGGAACCAATAACCAATGAAGTGTCACAAGGGACGGGAGACATGCCACAAAGTCATGCTCCAAGTAAAGCTAAAATGCACACAAAGGAGCTAGCTCTTCTCACATCCAAGGCCAATCTGGAGGAGGGTAATAATGGGGCAAAACAATGGTCAACATCACAATGGACTTGGCCGTGCCATTATAATGTTTCGCATCGCCCAAACACACACAAAATACCAGCTGGACTTTCAAATAAATGCTAAGTAATAAATACTAGCTTAAATAAACAACTTAAGGTTCCAAAGTAGGGAACCAATCCAATTAAATTACCAGAAAGGTAAACCAATCCAAACAGCATATCAAAGATGAACCACATTCCCAAAATGATACTTAATCAAATTCCATATCGTATTTATTCACAAAAGAATCAAATCCAATCAATAAAGTGTTCCACGGTGTTATTTTAAGTTAATTAGAAGAAATAAACCTAAACTAGATAAGCCTTAAGTCTTAAACAAAGCAAAAGGGCAAAATCCTAGAACAGGGGGCGGGCGGGCGCCTGAATGACCAGAAGGTCTGGCCATCAGAAAAGGGCATATAGGCGGGCGCTCGGGTCAAGGCGGGCGGGCGCTCGGCCTGGGTTTTGGCCGGGAAGAACAGAGCTGGGTTCTTCATTTCGACCCAAATTTCACCAAAACACAAAATACTCCATTTCAACTCTTTCTACACGTTCCAAAATGTACCAAAACCACTTATAACTAGGGTGGGGATCCAAATACACCATTTATCAACCCAAAACCAAGAATCAAACCCAACATTCATCAATTCACCATTTTTACCCAAAAAACTCAAATAAATTCAAAATAAATTCTAAACTCAACTAAACTTCAAATATAACACATCAAGCATTATATAAACATGATATGAACATTTTAGCATAAAAATGGGGGAAAAGTAACTTACTTGAAAATTCTCAAAGATGATGGAATTCAATTCTTTTTGGTTCTACGCGATCCTATCGACGATCTAAACACATTTCACGTTTTAAGAAATGAGAAATAACAAGAGGAAGAGGAAGAAAATGAAGAGAGAAGTAAGAGGAGAAAACTTACCCAATCAATGGAGAGAGAGAGAGATTTTTGGGAATGGGAGGGAGTAGGGTGAGGAGAAGGAGGTGTAGGAGAGGGTAGGAGTATGATTTGAAAAAAACTTACACAAAGACCCCCTCCTCTAATACTACCCAACCCAATACTCCCCACTAACAACTAAGACCCAATAATACTACTCTAACCCAAATGACCCCAAATAAAATGCTTAAGCATAAATATTATGGAACATAAAATGCACACATAAATATTTAGATAAATAATAATTTAAATAAATAAATGGGCGATTAAATAAATAATAATTATTAAATGCTAATAAAATAGAGCCTAGATTTCGGGTCGTGACAAGAGCTACTCCATTCTCGGGAAGCCTTTTGACATACTCTAGGGGCACATGCTTGAAGAAGCTTGAAAACTGAATTATATGTTGTTGCTTCTCGCTGCCCAAACCGATTGACTCAATGGGGACCATTTGTGCAACCTCGTACCCCATATCAATCATGAGCTCGTTCTCGGACAGGCCTTCTTTCACATGAGCCCAAAAATTCACATTTCAAGAACAATCTCTCTTATGCCAACAACCCAAAACGACCTTTGATTGTGCTGTATCTTGTCGAGCCTTTTGCGATTCCCAAGTTGACTCGGCGGGAATTGACTTGCTGAGGAGATTCAATGTAGAACTTATCTTCTTTAGAGGCCGGGATCTCCAATTCTCTTTCCCTTCTCTCTCTCACTCTCTCATTTTTTTTATGACGCACCCTATTTTTTGCCTAGACCACCCTTTCGGGTTTTCAATCTAGCGGGCATCTCTTTTGCATCTTCATTTTGACTCGATTAATGAGGAAGTGTGCATTGACTCTAGCTGAGGATGAGAGCCATGTGATTTTGCGATGGAGACCTTTTTGTCACTAATGATGAGTGACATTGACTTAACTAGGGAAGTAGCCCCTAGTATTGGCATGTATTTTTATTTATTGAATGACTTACGAAGGCAAGTAAGTCATTAAGAGAGAAGAGAAAGAAAGCCCCAATTTAATTGCAAGAAACTGGGAGTATCGCTGAAAGATAAGAAGCCCCTAGACTCGACAAGGAACGGGAAAGCGATTCCAAATCTAAGAAAGTTGTTCAATCTTGAGGTGATTAATTCACTGGAAAATGACTCGTACAAAGATGTCTTGACAAGTTCGAGATGAAGGCCGATCACCATAACGCGTTAGGGCTAAACATATCTTCTTTCTTGCATGAGACCGAACCCGCAGGTTGCCTACGTTCCTCCAGTGTAGAGGCTCAGGTCACCGTAGTTCTTGTGGATACTCCATTCTTCGTGATGGAATTGTTGCTCCGTCGTGATGGTTGTCGATGTAGTTTCGTCCTTCATTGGTGGAATGATGTTGATTTTGTACTTATTTGATTGAGGGGATTTTTTTTTTTTTTTTTTTGTGGTCTAACTTTTGCCTAAGTTGTTTTGAAGAGTCAACCTAGCGAGCTTTTTTTTTTTTTTTTTTTTTTTAATCCCCCTTTGAAACATTGTTTGATCTTTCTCCATGGTTGTTGATGTAGTTCGTCCTTCATTGGTGGAATGATGTTGATTTTGTACTTCTTTGATTGAGGGGATTTTTTTTTTTTTTTTTTTTTGGTCTAACTTTTGCCTAAGTTGTTTTGAAGAGTCAACCTAGCGAGCTTTTTTTTTTTTTTTAATCCCCCTTTGAAACATTGTTTGATCTTTCTCCATGGTTGTAGTTCCACCTTGCTTTGGCACTTGATATCTTGGATTGTCGTTGATGTTGTCGCCTTCGTCACGATGTTAGCCCCTAGGCGTTCAAGTGATGGTCTTCGTTCCAAAATATATTTAGACATCTTTTCATCATTTTGCCAAAAATTAAATTGAACAACTTGGAAGAGTGTATGAGGACAAGAACGACTTTTATTGATACTTGACTCAAAATTTAACATTGGACGAGAGAAAACTTGAATGCACACTTAAGAGGACTTTGACTCTTTTTTTTATCCTATTTCTAGGTAGAGAAAGAGAAACGGAGATTGCTGTCGTCGTCCTTGTCGTTGTGGTTCTCCTTGTGGCATGATCTCTTGTTGAAGCCCCATTTCAAAACCAAGCCTTTTCTTTGATGAGTTCTTGCATGTTGTCACTCTCTAACGGTTGATCTTCACCCACAGTAAATTCACCATTGTCGATCAAATCTTGGATGATGTTACGGAGGACAAAGCATTCCTCGGTAAGATGGCCACTATGTTGATGATAGCCACAATACTTGTGATGGGCATGGTTGGTGCGGATCGCATTGGGCTTGTACCCTTCTAAAGGCTTGATCTTTCCACTTGCCACCAAAGTTTTAAATTATTCGGCTTGGGTCATTCCTAGGAGAGGAGTGAGAACTCGGTTGTTGGCGGTACTTTTGTGGCTTTTGAGGGACGGGCCACTTGAGCATGATTTACCATTGAACTTTGCTTTGTTGTTGGTGAGCTATTGCAAACGGGTCTTGAGTTCGGAAACCTCTTCCACGAGAATTCTCATCTCGAGATCAAAACGAGCTTGCCATAAATCGTCCTTGCGGCGGGCATCCTCGACAAGTCTATCCATTTGTTCCCCCATGGCTCTTATTATCTTGAAAAGCCTTTCGTTGGACACGGAAATGTTCTCTCCCTTGTTGATGCCGTTGTAAGCCATTGGACCTATTGAGAGAACACGGTTGATCTTAGGTTGGCCCCATAAATACTTTTTGAGTAAAGTAAATTAACCCACGAACAAGAGAAAAGACTCAACCACATAAGGAAAAATAACTCTTTTATTTATTTACAAAAGTCGGAAGGACGTAGTCCTTTTTGGGGTTTCTAGAAAAATAGTGGAATCGTCACGCTAGTATATAGACCTTCTCGCGGTCCCATATACTCATCAGATTCCACCACGCTTGTGAATCCTACATGTGTCGGGATTAAACTAAATTAATGTAGTAAAGCATACATGCGGGGACGGATTTTTCTTTTCGTTCATAATAACCACTTGGGGACAGAGTTTTATTTCGTCCATAGCAACCACTTGGCATGTATGATTTGAAGACATAAGTTTAGGGGAATCTCGGCACATGAAAACTGACTTGGTCACGGAGTGTTAGAACCTAGACTAAGAATTGTGTAGGCTTGTGCTCGGCTAAAGAGAGGCTTAAGGTCACCCCCGGCATGTAGTCATGAACTACGCCACGGGTTGAGGTTTACCGCTTCGAGAGAGTCAAGGTCGGGTGGAGCTTGAAACTCTCTAGGACGGGCCTCGACTGGTTTTGGGTTATGAACTTGTGCGACTCGATTGTGAGCAATTCATAGGAATATGTGCATGTAGTGTGAGGTCAAGCCAAGTGACAATTTTTTTTTTTTTCAAAGAAAGAAAAGAAAAACAAATAAGCACATAATTACAACTTTCAAATCACCCGTATGACCGATAAAATAAACAGAAAATAAAAATTGTTCTGTGCAGGTCCAGTGCCCACACACTGTTAATCATTCTGTTCTGTGCACTGTTCTGTTCTGGAAAATGGCCCAGGCGCGCATTGGGAGGCCTATATGGGAGGCGCACGCACTAGAGAGAGAGGGGCAGAGGCCCCCTCTTCTTGGTGAAAACCTACAACTCAGTAGGTTCAAGGGACTGCATTGACCCTAAATAATAAATTCTTTCCCCTGCAGAATTTGTTAGCACAGAAACATGGAATTGAAGGACGAGATGAGAGGCGGGCGATTCTGGTAATTGGGGTCGGACGCGCGCGCTTTAGGCCAAGAAGGCCAGAGGCGCGCGCTTCCAACCCTTTTTACCAGAATGCCCAGAAAACAGATATAAGAACACCAAAAGTAAGAAACGAAAGTTTAACCCTCTAAAACATCCCCAACGGAGTCGCCACTGTAGATACCCTGGGAAACCACAACTTGGCTAGAGCGGTAAATTATCCTAGGATGTATAACTTGTTTTAATTCGTAGAGTCGCCACCTATGTTATTAAGGGAAACATAAGAAAAACTTAAAGAAATAGCCTAAATTTATTTAAAAAACCAGAGATTCGGGAAGAGAAGGGTTCGGGGGTTAGATGAAAGAGTGGCAAGTACTTAAACACCAACTCCGCCCTGCTTACGCGGGTCTTGCTACTATTGGTGTTCTAAAGCTAAAAGTCCTTATTTAAATATGAGAAAAGTGCTAACAATTATAATGTAAAGAAAGGGGAATTACTAAAGAGAAATAAAAGAAACTTGTTTTATTAATTTATACTAAATATTACATGTCAAACCATTACATTAATATGAAATTGGGAAATTAAAGTAATATTGGAATGTAGGGAGATAACCTTAACTAGCTTCAATATGTGAAGTAGTCATGTTGGTCATGTCCCATTTGATGGGGATTGCATACATTACTAAGACATGTAAAAAATAGAAGAAAGGATAAAGTACCTTTTAGAAAATAAGAACTTCAAATCTTGACTTGGAGATGGAGTTGTTGTAGAGAAATTGTGTGCAACACTTTGTGTGGTGTCTTTGTAGAGAGAAGCAAGTCTAAGAACTTGTGTATAGTTTTTGTAGAGAAGATGAACTTGGGTCCCCTTCTAAGGTAAAAAGAGAGGGTTTTTATAGGTACAAAAGAGAGGAAAATGTGATCTTTCACCAATAAGAAAATAAAGAGAAATAAAATAATAAAGAGAAAATCAAATAATAAATAGAAAAAATATTTTATTTTGATGAAAAGGCTAGAAGTGTGGGATTGGGAGTTAATGAATAAAAGGGGGATGAATGTGGATGTAAAAAGGAGGTCTTTTGTGATCAAGAAGAGATGTTGCAAATAAGAAAAGGGAGGGAAAAATGGTGCAATCAGTTACTGCCATAATGGGAAGCGTGCGAGTCCGGCTTTAGGGGCGAGACGCGCGCGCATCCCGTTGATAGTGTCGGAGGCGCCCACTGCAGAAAAGGACAAGAATGACAGAATGACCCTAAAAGTTAACTCTGTTATGCAGTTTAGTCCAAAACTAACGGAATCAGTTAGGAACTTAACCGAAGTAACATAAATTAACAAAAACAAGTTAAATAAAAATACTATGTATGCAATAGGGGTGAGAGGTCCAAGGCGGGGTGTCTACAGCGTCATAAAAAAATGAGAGAGTGAGAGAGAGAAGGGAAAGATTAATGGAGATCCCCGACCACAAAAGAAGATGACCGCACAAGTTCTACATTGAATCTCCCGAGCAAGTCAATTCCCACTGAGTCAACTTCTTAATTGCAAAGGGCTCGACAAGATTCGGCACAATCAAAGGTCATTTTGGGTTATTGGAATAAGAGAGGTTGTTCTTGCAATATCCATTTTTGGGTTCATGTGAAAGAAGCCCCATGGTAACCAAGATCCATCCGAGAATGAGCCCATCATTAAGGGGTACGAGGTTGCACAAATAGTCCCCAGTAAGCCAATTGGTTTGGATCATAAATGGCAACAACGTGTGGCTCAATTTTTGAGCTTCTTCAAGCATGTGCCCCGAATGAATGTCGAAAGGCTTCCCGAGAATGGAGTAACTTTTGCCATGTCCTCTTATGCTTGTTCCCCCACACGAGTACGAGTCTCTTGCTCGACAAATGATGACGCCCTAGGGGCTATGTGACTCAAGAACGAGAGCTTCGTTTGCTTCATTTGACAGTTAATAAGCCCTAGGGGCTACTGTAGATACCCCGGAAAAGCCCACTACTTGGCTAGAGCGGTGGAAGGATCCTAGGGTGTCTAACTGATTTTAGATTGTAGAGTCGCCACCTATATTATTGAGGAAACATAAGAAAAACCTAAAGAAATAGCCTATTTTATATTACAAAACCAAAGATTCGGGAAGAGAAGGGTTCGGGGGTTAGGTGACGGAGTGGGAAGTACTTAAACACCCACTTCGCCCCGCTTACGTGGGTCTTGCTACTATTGGTATTCTAATGCTAAATGTCCTCATTTTAATAAATAGTGCTAACAATTATATAGTAAAGAAAAGGGAAATTGCAAAGGGAAATAAAAGAGAATTGTTTTATTATATTAATTCATGCTAAAGATTACATTAAGAGAAGAATAATAAATTGAAGTAAAGATTGAAATGTTGGGAGATAACCTTGACCAACTTTAATGTAGTCAAGTGGTCATTTAGTCATGTCTCATTTGACGGAGATTGCATACATTAAGAAGAATAAAATAAGAGAAGAAAAGTGAAGTTGTACTTTAAGAAGAGGACTTTAAACTTTGACTTGAAAAGAGTAGAGTTTTGATGCTTGAATTGTTGTTGGGAGAATTCTTGTAGAGAGAATTCTTGAGAGAAATGTGTATAATGTAGTTGCAAGAAAATTCCAGTCCCTTTCTAAGGTAAAAAAGAGGGGTTTAAATAGGTAGAAAAGAGAGGAAAAGAAGCTTTTCTAACCAATAAGAAAATAAAAAAAAATAAATAATAAAGAGAAAATCAAATAATAAATAAAAAAAATATTTTGTTTTAAAGAAATGGCTAGAAGTGTGGGATTGGGAGTTATGAAATAAGGGGGGCTGAACTTGGATGTATAAAAGAGGTTTTTGTGATCAAGAAAATAGAGGGAAAAGGCTGCAATCCGTAACTGCCATAATGGGAAGCGCGCGAGTCCGGCTTTAGAGGAGAGACGCGCGTGCAGCCCACAAGCAGTGACGGAGGTGCCCGCGGTTGATATATGACAGAATGACAGAAATGACTATAAAGTTAACTCTGTTATGCAGTTTAGTCCAAAACTAACGGAATCAGTTAGGAACTTAACCGAAGTAATAGTAATTAACCAAAATAAGTTAAATAAAAATACTATGCATGCAATCGGGGTGAGAGATCCAAGGCGGGGTGTCTACAAATCCCCTCGGTGAAATGGATTGCAAAGCAAAACGCATCGACGAAAGAAAGACAACCGCCGAGGACATCGACAAAAGAAAATAAAGACTTGATAAAAAGCAGGAATTATTGAAATTGCAAGGGATAGGAGTGCGCTCCCTATGTGAGTGACTTTTGTTGATAAAGGACTTACGGGATCCGAGAATTCGTCTGTCGCATTTAAAGTATAGAGAAGACCTATCGAGATCCGAGGATCTGTCTGCCGCATTTAATGTTTAGAGAAGACCTGGCGAGATCCGAGGATCCGTCTGCCGCATTTAAAGTTTAGAGAAGACCTGGCGAGATCGAGGATCCATCTGCCGCATTTAAAGTCTAGAGAAGACCTGGCGAGATCTGAGGATCCGTCTGCTGCATTTAAAGTCTAAAGAAGACTTGGCGAGATCCGAGGATCCGTCTGCCGCATTTAAAGTCTAGAGAAGACCTGGCGAGATCCGAGGATCCTTCTGCCG
>JAOWBW010000353.1:1044091-1092483 GCA_026119855.1 Campanula takesimana | reverse complement strand
CCGCTCCGCCAAGCTCTCATCAAAAGGCAAAGGGGTACCAGTAAACCTCAGCCCTGTAATGGCCATGAAATCCGTCGGCGTGATGGTAATCTCTCCCCAACTGAAGTGAAAGGTATGGGTGGTATCCCACCAGAACTCCCGGCACACCTCTATCACCGCTGCCACCTTCAGGGTAGCCCCGACCATGCGGACACTGTCAAAGAATGGGCCAAAGCCTATAGCCTCGATCCGAGCACGCAAACCGCCCAGTCCTCCGGTAGGGACGCCCACAGTTTGCCCACAGTCACTGGGGACCACGAGCCTTGATCCTCTGCAGGTAAACACAGAACAGGTATGTTACCATTCTAGCAATTTACAATTCTAGCAATTTAAATTCTAGCATTTCATTATTCTAACATTTCATATTATGTGCATAAAACATACAAATGTGCGAGAATGAGAGGAATGAAAATTCGAAATTTACCCTCTCGCGTCTCCGGAATCCCATCGACCAATGACGCTCAGAGTCGATGTAAAAATCGTAATTTGGGTCGAACGTAGACCGCAGCAGATTATCGCGATAATTCGAGTCGCGGCGTGGTCTCAAACCGCCCCGTGGAATCAAGGGCGCCGCTTCAAAGCCCGCTCCTGGGTCAGCCCCTACATTTCCTCCACCCCTGAGCATTACGTGCCCCTCTCCTTGTGGCTCTTGTTGTGGAATCATATACCCACCTTGCCGGGAAATCCCTAAATAACGCCTCATTGATCCAATCTGCCATAGCTTCGAGAAGTATGTGAAACGAAGTCTTCAAGATTATCAAAATCCAAACTTTCTCTCTCCAAAAACCCAATTTTCTCTCTCTAACTCGTTAACAATGGAGGAAGGAGAAGAAGAAGAAGAAAAGAAGAAGAAGAGGGAAGGTGTCTGGTGATGTTACCAAGGAGTCAGCCCGTCGGCATCCTTGGCCACGCGGCCACTTTTGCCCTTGCAACCCCAGCCGTCAGATCAGCGATCCGCGTAAAAGAGATCTGACCACTCACGGTCTTGGCCACGCGGCCACTATTGCAGTTTAGTGTTTGGTGCCACGCGGCCAACTTGTCCCTTCAAATAAATTCCACTTTTGTCCCTGATCTTTTCCCTTTGTATTCATCTTAAATGCCCTTAGCACAATTTTGACTGATATTCGTTACCCTTTGGGTGCGGAAAGCCCCTTAAAATTTCCATTCTTCACCGAATATTTGCTTAGGATTTGCATGATTGTAGAGACTTCGGCGCCTCTATGACATACCATCCTAGATCAATCGTGATTGGCAGAAGCCTCGGCGTTTCCGTTTGCGAACGATCCAGCATCTATTATTAGGATTTGCATGATTGTAGAGACTTCGGCGCCTCTATGACATACCATCCTAGATCAATCGTGATTGGCAGAAGCTCGGCGTTTCCGTTTGCGAACGATCCAGCATCTATTATTAGGATTTGCATGATTGTAGAGACTTCGGCGCCTCTATGACATACCATCCTAGATCAATCGTAATTAGCAGAAGCCTCGGCGTTATCTGTTCGCGAGAGATCCGACATCTATTACTTTAGCGCAATCGGCAGAGGAACCCTGGCGATCCTGATTGCGTTTACCATTTCATCGTGGGATTGTTTAGACAACGTAGTCTTTAATTTTCCCAAAAAAACTTCATTGCTTACGAATGTTCGTTCTTCATACAGGATAGTGCCCGTAGGTTTATTATCCCTAGCAGAAGTCCGATGGCTCGCTTTTCCCTAACGCTCTGAACTACGACCGGCTTGATTCCTCGGAGGATACGTAGGAAACCTGAAAAGGTTCAGCCACCCGACCGACATGGTCATCTATTGTCCCCAGCAGGTGCATTTTCCCCAGCAGAAGACGTTGCCCCCCATCAGAGGACAGTCCTTCCCAATTCCCCATCATATTTGAACTACGTTGGCTTGATTCCCCCGCGGATACATAGGTCGCCTGTCAAGGTTCAGCCGTTCCCTTACCTTTCATCTGTTTGAAACTCATGTTTCAGACGGATCCTTCTTTATCGTCGACCCCACATTGCCTTGCAAGAAGCGTCGCCGAGGGGCTACTGTTAGTACCCGACTGAAAATGAGTTTATTAGGACTTTCCCAAAATACAAGGACTTTATAGGAATAGAAACCTTGCAAAGACCTGTCCCGGATTCCCAAAAATATCCCATTTATGACAAAATCTATCAAATTATGTAGTAAATGGTTTCCTTAAAACCATGCAGAAACCCTAGCTTTAAGAATCAAGTCAGCCTGACAACTTGGCCACGCGGGCCAACTTGCTCCGCGTTGATTTGGCCACGCGGCCGGCACTATGTCCACCGGCTTTCAACCATGGCAGGCGGCCAACCTTGCTCCGGATGATCTGGAGACCATCGATCTTCCCCTCAGTTTACTATAAACCAATCCCATGCTATTGTTTAAGGGTCCGATTTTGAGAGCTCTAAAGTACGAATTTTGGAGTTCTTAAACACTATTTTGCTCTCTAATTAGCATTCAAACACTCAAGAAGATCCAAGGTTTATTTCTTGCCAACATAGGTAAGTTTTCTAACTTTTTCTTCATGTTCTTGCATTATTTTTAATGTAGATCTTTTATATTCATGTTCGTACATGTTTATTCATAGTTCCTTCATATTCTTTGCATGCTCATTCATATGTTCATAATATGTTCTTCGCATGTTCTTCGTGTTCATAGATTAAAACCTTATTTATGCTATATTTAGGGTTGCGATCTTCATAATTACATGTTATTTCATAGCCGATGATGATCGAGGGTTCATCAACCCGAGGATGATCTAGGAACTACTTCTAAACCCTAATCTTTAGGTAATTCCCCCCTCATTATGCATGATCCCGATTCTTCTACCTATTCTAATTCTCTGCGAACTACGCTGACCTGAGCTTCTCACATTGAGAGGAACGTAGGCAATCTTCGGATCCGGTCTAAATCACTAACACACTACTAACACATGCATCATGATAGAAAGACCGATCAATTCGGGCAATAGGAGTGATAACGTCCAATATTCTTCTCTTGTTGTAATTTGACCCCGAACCCACTAAAAATGTTTTTTCAATGTTTTGGCTTTAATTAAACGGCGTGGCGACTCTCATAATTTTAATGTCGTTAAGAATATTCCCTTTGTAAATAAAAATAATCACAAGATACTTCCCATGCGTCGCTTCATCGGAAAGGGGTATTCACACGAGGTCGTACTCCACATGAAAGTTGATCTGAGCCACATTCCCAAATATTGGTGGGATATCATCAGTCGCTGGAAGTATAGCCATGCAAAAAAGATTACTATCTGCCTGCACAAATATATTCTCCTTCTTCAGAATAACATCAGCTCCAGTAAAATGAAACACAATCTCCGTGTCGACCAACGTATCATAACATAAAATACCATTTGAGCCTTGTACAGGGGTCAAGCCGACTGCCTGTCTCTCACTGCAGGATCTAAGTCATTATAAAATAACGGATCTAAACTCGTTAAGGTTGTACCCGAGTCAATTATAATATTTCCTCTCTGCGGATCCGTTCCTCTATTAACTATTCTCCCTCCTCCGTTGACACTTGCACCTTCGAGGTTAAGATAGTAAAACGAGCTTTCAGAACCTCCCCCTCGTGATAGAAGGGGAGTCGAAGAAACGAGTCCGCTTCCCGAGGTCTTTCCGAACCTTAACTTACTTTTATCTTCTGCCCTTGGTACTAAACAATATGAGAAAGCATGTTGAATTTCGTCGCCTAGACGGGAAATTAAGGAAAGTGGTCCCCGTCCAAGGCCGACTATTCCGGAGCCTCTAAATGTCTCACTATTACGTCGCCCGCACCCATATGTTGAGTCGGGAAAGGAAGGGGAGGTCTCTCCGTTTGTTGATTCGAAGGTGAAGGTTTCCGTCGCTAGGATTCCAAATGTTATACCACTTCCGTATTTATAAACGTAACTACAATCTTCGGTTGCCGCACACGTACGTTCTTCGTCTAGTAAAGCTTGACACTGGCTCGTGTCACAACCTAGATTTCTATAACTAGATGATGTTTCAGGATTGAATGGAGGCGTGTTTTCTGGGTAGCATTCTATGCAGTTACACTGAGTCCAAACAAGATCACTACCTGTATCTGCAATCGCGTAACTTTCAACTGGAGGTGTTCCAATCGAAATCTTCATGATGTACCCCCCACCAGAAGGGAGCACTGAGGACTCGATTTTTTCTTCATCGAAAGATGATTGAGAAAAACATTTGGCACGAGAAAGTGAATTTAGAACGTCCTCTCGATGCAATTCACTTAAGGTTGCGGATTTGTTGTAGAAGGGAGAAAATTTGGAGTTACGGTGAATAAGATCGATGGTGAAAGTATTGATCTTGGCATTGACAATATTGGTATGGATGAATAGAAAAGAGAAGGCGAAGATCAAGAAACAAGAATGAAAGTTTTCCATGGAGGATGAATATGGATAGTTAGAAATTGTAGGAGAGAAATGGATGGGTGCATTCTAACATGCTTAGAGGAACAACTATATATACAAGTATTTTTGTTTGATAGTCAACATAATTACTCCCTCCGATTACTTTCCTTTAACATTTTTAGTTGTTATTACCTAAAATGGATAATGGGACCCACTTGTCATTCTCACAAAAAAAAAACTTTTTACCCACTTGCTCTCTCCACTTTCTCCTACTTCAATTTTCATACTTACAACGTTTATTTTTTCTTAATCTCCGTGTAAAAAGTCAAACTAAGAAACTTAGTTAGGGACGGAGGGAGTAATAGTTTTAAATCTTGAGTATTTATTTCATGCCCCCCACCCCTCAACCGTTTTGTGAATCCTCTCTCTCCAAAGTTTACGAAAGAGAACTTCATTCTCTCTCGATCTCTATCTCTCTCTCTGTTTTTCTAAGCCATCCAGTTTAGTCTGGACTCGAGTTGGGTAGGATCGAGGGTGGTAAAGCTCTTTCTATCGAACTCGAAACCTTTGATAAAGCTAGAATAACTCCCAACCATTTGATCAAGGCACTTGATAATAGAAGACTTCATTCAATCACAGAAGATATGAAAATGAAAGACCAACTTGAAGTTCAGAAAATTCATTTTCTTTTAATTCCAAATACCAGGTTCGAAATTTATTTGGACTCAGTACTTGGTATAGTGTCAATTTCATTTTGAAACGGTCAAGGTAACGACTAGGAGGACTTGTTGAGGAGACTTTAGTGTCAACATTTTAGTTGCTAAAATCAACTTAGAAAATCTTGGCAATAGTGCTTTTGTCTTGTAGTTTTTTTTTTTTTTCATTCAAATTAGCATTACTGATCGGACATTTATTTTAGAGTCAGTCTTATGAAAAACCTGTTTTACACTAAAAGATGTGTAAAAATTGTTTTAAATTAAGAGATTCTGTTTTACATTAAAGGATGAAAACATGTTTTACACTAAAACGAGTGTAAAATAAGTTTTTCACATTAATTGGTTGCCCAAGATTATCTCGACTGGAAGTCCCGGTAAACGGCGGCAGTAACTCTAGCCTAGGCTCATATGTCCTACGCTGCCTTTTCCGGAGAGTCAGTGTTTTAACCGGAATCTACAGCAATCGATGTTGAAACTAGAGCCAGAACTAGAAAATTTGGAAAGCCATCGCAGAAAGTCCCCTATCTTCGTAGTTCTGGAGCCTGTCTGTTGGAGCGAATAGGATGATCGGGCCGAGGGCCGCGGGTTCGATTCCCGTCGTTCGCCCATCCTTTTTCCTTTTCTGGATCCATCTCACATCAAGAACTCGACCAGTTTATCAGAGCTTTCGATACTCCTAAGGGAATATTAAAAGACACAGTCAAGATTTTCACTTTATTTTAAGACGGTTTATTTTAAGACGGAAAGGGTATGTGATTTTATTATTTTAACATAGATGGTAAAAGTATTGATCTTGGCATGGAAGATCAATGTGGATGGTTTGATTTTGTAGGAGAGAAATGGAGGGTGCACTCTAACATGTCTAGAGGACAACTATTTATACAAGTATTTTTTCTTAAATAGTCAAAAGTAAGTATTCTTTAAAAACTAAAAGTATAAATTATGTATAATTGTAAATCTTGAATATTTAGTTTATTTCCCCCAACCGCGTTTTATGAATCCTGCCTCTTCAAGTACGTTATTATTACTCCCTCCGTCCTATTTATATTGGTCATGTTTGACTTTTTTGGTCAACACAAGTAAACATTGACCAATTATTAAACTCAATCTAATCATCTTATTTAAATTCTAAAAATTATTATTGATAAATCATTTAGTGATTTATCATTACCATTTTCTACAATTTCACTAGGATGCTTAGATTAACTTTAATAGTTGGTCAAAGTTTACTTGTGTTGACCAAAAAGGTCAAACGTGGCTAATATAAATGGGACGGAGGGAGTATGAAGGAGGACTTTTCAATGGCAGAAGATATTAAAATGAAAGTCCAATTCGAAGTTGGGAAAATTCATTTCTTCTAATTCCAAATACTCCATCCGTCCCAAAATGATCTTCGCGTTTGACTATTCAAATTTTTTAAGGATATGAACACTTGCTTTGCTAGCCATGGTTTGTTCATGTATTTTTAAGCCTAAAATCTAGAAAGGTGAAGAACTTTTTGGGATAACGAGAAATGGCAAATGAGAAGATCATTTTGGGACGGAGGGAGTACTTGGTAAGCTCTTGTTATACTGTCAATTTCATTTTGAAAGGTCCTGTTAACGACTTAGTAAAGCGAGGAGGACGTGCATTAAAGCTTCAAAGCATATGGGAAAGACTTGTTGAGGAGACTTATCTAGTTGCTGGACTCGATGGACTTAGAAAAACTTGGCAATAATGCTTTATTATAGGGATATGAATCTCGTGTAAAAGTTATCGTCCATGAGCTTTTCTCGAGTTCGAGCTCGATCTAGGTTGTTCGTATAAGACAGCATACAATGGTGAAGTAATGATTGAAGAGAAGAAGAGAATAGGTCAGAGAGAGAGAGACGGCTGGAAGAATATATTTCTCCTTAGGTTTTCTCATTTACAATCATAGTATATGTAGGGTGTTTACAAGATAGTCTTAAGAGTCCTAATGATCTTGCTATACAAGTAAAGGATATACACTATATTTACTCTATCCTAGATTAGGGAAATAAAATCAATCTTTGTGAACAGAAGATATGCACCACGATTCCTAGCTCTTCCGGAGATCGTGATCACGTGGGAGCCTCGGGAATAATATTGTTGTTTACACCCCCCCCCACCTCAAGCCAAGCGGCATGGGTGCGAGCTGCAGGTTGGTGGACAACAAATCGAGACGAGGTCGAGCCAACCCCTTAGTGAACACATCAGCTAGTTGATCAGCAGTGGCAATATAAGATAGACGGAGAAAACCCCTATCGTGAAGATCTCGAACAAAGGGTAAGTCTATTTCAACATGGCGAGTACGGGCATGGAAGACCGGGTTACGAGCCATGTGAAGAGCCGAGATGTTATCACAATAGAGAACCGGAGAGGGAAGAAAAATCCCAAGTTCTCGGAACAAATAGGCAAACCAACGAAGTTCTGCTGCAGTGGTGGCGAGAGCCCGATATTCGGCTTCACTGCTAGAGTGGGCCACTGTGGTTTGCTTCTTTACAGTCCAAGCAACAAGATTTGGCCCAATAAAGATGCAAGCTCCAGTAATGGAGCGTCTGTCATCTGGAGAGCCAGCCCAGTCAGAGTCGGAAAAGGCTCGAATAGAGAGGTCAGGCGATCGGGAGAGATGAAGGCCTTGGTAGAGAGAGACTTTCACATATCGGAGAATATGTTTGACTGCAATTAAGTGTGAAGTGCGAGGGGCGTGCATAAACTGACACACCTGATTGACAGCAAACGAGATATCAGGACGTCTGAGAGTAAGATACTGGAGACCGCCTACCATACTCCGATACATAGTGGCATCAGTGAGGGGGTCGCCATCAAAAGCCGAGAGGTGAGATCCGGCAGGTATGGGAGTGGTGGCGGGCTTGCAACCGTCCATATGAAACTTGTGAAGGAGGTTAGAAGCATACCATGCCTGACTGAGAATCAAAGAAGTGTCTGAATAGTGGGTCTGAATACCGAGAAAGAAACCCAACTATCCAAGACGCTGACTCTCGAATTTATCACAAATACTGTCAATAACCAAAGCAACCTCAGAAGGAGAAGAACCGGTGATGATGAAATCATCAACATAGATAAGAATGGCCACAAGAGAGGATTCTGTATGTCGGAGAAATAGGGAGCTGTCGGACCGACTGTTGAAGAATCCCAAAGATAGAAGGAAGTCATGGAGGCGCTGGAACCAAGCCCGTGGTGACTGTTTCAAACCATAAATGGACCGATGAAGACGACACACATGATCTGGAAAGTCGGGATTAGAAAAACCGGGAGGTTGTGCCATATAAACTTCCTCTTAAAGAATGCCATTTAAGAATGCGTTTCATACATCAAGTTGCTGAATAGGCCATGTTCGAGAGTGAGCAATAGACAGTAGAGTATGAATGGTAAGAGGCTTGACTACTGGACTGAACGTTTCATCATAGTCGATACCCTCTTGTTAAGTGAATCCTTGAGCAACCAAGCAAGCTTTGTGACGTTCAATTGTACCATCAGCATGCCGTTTTACTTTAAATATCCATTTACTACCCACGACATTCATGGATGGGAGCCAGGGAACAAGTGACCATGTGCCATTTTTGTGCATGGCCAATAACTCTTTTCGCAGAGCCTGTTGCCAATGAGGGAAAGGAAAGGCTTGTTTGAGAGTTTTGGGTTCAATGTTTGGAGAGGTTTGAGTAGAGGCGGACAAAGCTTCTGGCAGAGGATGTCGTGTGACGAGGTCTGCTAGGAGCTTGGGGTAAAAAATGTCTGCTTTGGCCCTTGTTATCATCGGATGACCAGACGGGGGAGGTGGACTGGGAGAGTCCGAATCTGGTGAGGAGGTGACCTGGGAGTTAGCCCTGTGAGGAGAAGGTCCATCGGATCCCATAGAGTGGACTCTTGGGCTAGAGAAAGATGCAGGCCCAGACTGTGGTGGTGAGGCAGAACCTGGTGACCGAGGAGACTGAGGGGGAGGAGTGATGGGCCGGCCCAACTGTGTAGGTGCAGGGGCTCGGACTTGATGGATCAGAGGCCTGGTTGGACCGAGTGTCTGGGCTAGATGGTTGGGCAGTGCTTGGTCCAGAAGGAATGTGGGCTGTTTGCTGAACTGCCTGATTCTGAGATGCCGAAGGATTCATAAAGGCCCTGTGAGAAATGTTGCTTCCTGTAATGTTAGGAGAAGACATAGGAAAGTAGTTTTCGTCAAATAACACATGACGGGAAATATATAGGCGGCCTGTCGACTGGTCAAGACACCGATATCCTTTCCGAAAATTGTCGTAACCAAGGAACACACAGGGAGTAGATTTCAGCATTAACTTATGGGCGTTGTATGGTACGAGATGAGGAAAACATAAACAACCAAAAGTTTTAAGTACCGTATAATCCAGAGAATGTTTAAGAAGCTTTTGAAAAGGGGAGATGTACCCTAGAAGACGCATAGGAAGGCGATTTATTAGATAGACAGCAGTTTGGAACACTTCAAGCCAATATTTTTGAGAAACCCCCGATTTAGCTAAAAGACAAAGTCCCTTGTCAAGTATGTGACGATGTTTTCATTCAACGGTACCATTTGTTGGGGAGTATAAGGACAAGTGAGTTGATGATGAATACCATTGTTGCGAAGAAAAAGAGAAAATTGACGATTAATGAATTCGCCCCCCCCCCCATCAGTTTGTATGGTTTTGATTGTGTGTATGGCATGAATCTTTTTACTTAATTGATTCTCAATCTAGAGTTTAAAAGAAGTAAAAACATCCAACACATCGGATTTTCGAAATAAAGGAAATAACCATACATATCTAGAAAAATCGTCAACAATGCTTAAATAAAACCGATAACCTTTATTAGAGATAACAGGGGTCGGACCCCATACATCAAGATGTAATAAAGCTAATGGTTCTGTGGAATGAAAATTCCTAGAAACAAAAGGTAATTGACTCGATTTACCTAAGGGATAAATATGACAAAAAGACGGGGAAATCTTCCCACTAACAGGGAGATGTGCTTTATTAACTAAAGATTTGAACACCTGAATAGACGGATGACCAAGCCGAGCATGCCAAGTTGAGGAGGATGCACGTTCGCCAATAACGCAAAAGGACTGACGCGAGCGGAAGAATCAAAGCGGAGAGTGTATAGCCCATGAGAACTATTGCCAGAGAGAATAGTCTGCTTCGTTAGGTTGTCCTTCACACGGAAACCAAAACCGTCAAGTTCAAAGAAGCAGTTATTATCTAAAGAAAAATGACGGATAGAAATAAGAGATCTATGTAAATTAGGAACACACAGAACATTACGAAGAACAAACTTATAACTCGGACTAGTAAAAGAAGTATGACCAATTGAGGAGATAGGGAGTTGAGTACCGTTTGCTATTGTAACTGAATCGGTACCTGAGTAAGGAGTATGCTGAAAAAATCCGTCTTGGGTGTGGGTCATGTGGTTAGTGGCCCCGGAATCAAGAACAGCCACAGATGAGGGACCGGTATTCTGAGGTGTGGGGACAGCCGGAGGGTACTGACAATAGAGTGTATAATTCCCACGATCAGGACACTGAGGAACCGTGTGTGATGGGTTGAAGCAAAACTGACATGCATTCTGTTGAACGTGGGTAAACGGGTTCGGCAGCTTGTACAGAGTGAAGGGCCGAGGGGAATAGGTTGGAGAAGCCGTGGTGTTGTAGGGTGGATTTGGGGTGGGCACCGGTTGGTGTAACGGCTGTGGTGGTGTTGGAAGATGATGCAATCCGAAATTCCCAAGCATTCAAAGATCCGCCCAGATCCTCTTCAAGACCCGCCCGGACGTGCAAGGCTGTTGACTCGACCGTGCAGAAATGGTTTTGAAGGACGAGGCTTCCACACGGAATTTCACGATCGTGCCTCTTTCTACGCACGGTCGTGCCCGACAATTTCCAGAAAACGTGTTTCGCTTTTGTTCCAATTTTTGGCTTAAAAACAATTCCTTAATTATTTTTGATTTCCTTCTTAGAATAGGATTTTATTATTATTCTAGTATAAGTATTCTTTGTAGTCTTTTATTTTGGACAAGTTGATTATTATTACTCAAGAATTGCTTTGCAATTATTTATCCCTCTTTCACCTCCTTTATTTCTTGTTCAAGAATTTCTTTGAAATTCTTCTTGGGAATTTTATTCCTTGCAGATTAATCGATTTCGATCAATTAATAGTTACTATTCCGCTGCGTTTTACATCAGTTGGTATCAGAAAAGGATGATCCTTGGATGATGGTTAACGGTGAAGGACATAAGGAGGGCACACAACAACTTCTTGATATATTCAATGTATGTTGGAGCAACAAGCAACGCGACAAGAAGCGCAAGGAGCACAAATTGCGGAGCTTGTAACGACGGTTGGGCGTTTAGCAGTTGGAGGTGGTGTTGGTGTCAACTCCAGAAACCGAAACGGCGCGCGTGAGGAAGATCTCCGTCACGTTGATCCATACGGTAGGGTTAATCGTAATAATCGCAAAGAGGGGGTCATGGGAGCACTCCCACGCCCTAAGATTCGGGCATATATTCCATCGTTTAACGGTTATTTATCGGTTGAAAATTTTATGGATTGGCTTGTAGAGGTCGAGAAATTCTTTGATTTGATGCAAGTTGAGGAAGAGAGAAGGGTCCCTTACATGGCTTACAAATTGCGGGGTGGAGCCTCTACATGGTGGGGCCCATTATTAAGATTAAGGGCTCGTACTAATAACCCACCAATTCGTACATGGAGAGAAATGAAATGGGAATTGCGGGCTCATTTCCTACCTGATGATTATGAGAAAATTCTCTACACCAAACTCCTTAATTGTAGAAAGGGCAGTCGTACGGTGGAGGAATATGCACATGATTTTATGGCCATTACTGCACGAGTGGATCTGTACGAGACGGAATCGCAACAAGTTTCACAGTTCATTGGGGGTCTTCGTCTTGGTATCAAAAATAAGGTCAAATTATTTTCTTCATTCATGTTGACAGAGGCTATTACTAGGGCAAAAAAGGTGGAGAATCAATTGGCCTCTTCTTTTTGTTCCCCTACAAATTTTAAAAAGTTTTGTGGCGCCTCTTCTTCTAGCAACAAGGACCAAATTTCGGTTGCTCATAATGATGGGGATTCAGAGCAAACACCGACTGCGGATTCTAAGGATGATGGTGGAAAGCAACCTGTCGCAACAAGGACTCAACCGGTTCGTCGCAATAATAATATTCCCAATACTTCTAATACATATGCAAAGCCTCATGGGAATAAATGCTTTAAGTTTGGTCAACCAGGTCATATCTCTAGTAATTGTACTAGTGGTAAGGATAAGGAAGTTCATATGGTGGAGCGTGATGGGTTTCTTGAGGACGACGAGGACGAAGAGGGTCCAGAAGTTTGCTATGACCCTAATCTTGAAGATGAAGATGATGGTGATGATCATGCGTCATATGTGGTTCGTAAGTTTATGTTGACTACTCCCATCAAAGAAGATAATCCGCAACGGCACAATATTTTTCGTACCAAAGGAAAGGTACATAATTTTGCTTCTACAATTATTGTTGATAGTGGTAGTAGTGGAAACTTGGTGTCACGTGGGTTAGTCGATAAATTGAAACTTGAGGTACGCAAACATCCGACTCCTTATTCTGTGGGGTGGATTAGTAATGTCGGCAATATCAAGGTACATGAGCAATGTTCTATTCCTATTTCCATTGGTCGTTATAAGGATGAGATCTTATGTGATATTGTTGATATTAATGCATGCCATTTTTTGTTGGGAAGACCTTGGCAATATGATTTTGGTGTTCTTTATGATGGGAAGGAGAATATCTTGAGTTTTAAAAAAGATGGGGTTCGTTTTCGTTTATGCTCTTTGAAAGACAAAACTGTTCCAAAACAAGCGCCTCGCGAGAAGATTATTTCCTTGAGTACTGCCAAAGAAGTAATTTTCGGGCCACTGGATCCTATTCAAGATTCGGTGGAGATGACCCTTAAATTTGACTTCAAAGAGATTATGGTTGCCAACGACAACAAAGAGAAAGTTATTTATCTACTTGCAGATGATGTGCGTAGCATTGATTAAGGGGAGGCCGGGGAGGACGATCAATATAGGAAGGCTACGACAAAGGAAATACACTTCTATCTGATTGATATTCGTTTGCCCGAGGTTGTACGTCGTGGTCATATTTATTCCAAATATCTTTTTCAATGGACTGGCACTTTTCAAACATCAGAGATGAACTCGGGAAGAGTTCTTTTTAAGAGGGGGTGTATGATGTAATCCGAAATTCCCAAGCATTCAAAGATCCGCCCAGATCCTCTTCAAGACCCGCCCGGACCAGCTTTAGCTCGGCCGTGCAAGGCTATTGACTCGACAGTGCAGAAATGGTTTTGAAGGACGAGGCTTGCGAATTGCACGATCGTGCCTCTTTCTACGCACGATCGTCCCCAGCAATTTCCAAAAAACGTGTTTCGCTATTGTTCCAGTTTTTGGCTTAAAAACAATTCCTTAATTATTTTTGTTTTTGATTTCCTTCTTAGAATAGGATTTTATTATTATTCTAGTATAAGTATTCTTTGTAGTCTTTTATTTTGGACAAGTTGATTATTATTACTCAAGAATTGCTTTGCAATTATTTATCCCTCTTTCACCTCCTTTATTTCTTGTTCAAGAATTTCTTTGAAATTTTCTTTGGGATTTTATTCCTTGCAGATTAATTGATTTCGATCAATTAATAGTTACTATTCCGCTGCGTTTTACATCAGAAGAATACCCCTGCCGCTGCTTCCCCCACGGTTCTTGTTGGAGTTATTTTCACCCCGGCCATAACGACCACGTGATGCACCCCATCCCCTGCCAGTATGATTTGGTGAGTAACCATTGCCCATGGTGTTGTAAGAAATCTGGTGTCCGGCTGAATCTTTATTCGCCACCAAGGCACTCATATGGTTAAAAGAGACCGTGCTGAATTTCGATAGAAGATCCTCTTCCTGGAGCAAAAGATCTTGAAGATCATCGAGACTTGCTGCAGGATGGTTATTTTGAGAGCTTATCAACTCTTTAAAGGTAGGGCCCAACCCGGCTACTATCCGTTGTTGAAGATCATCATCGGATATGACCTCACCGGCTTTTGCGAGGGCATCGGAGAGAGTAATTGCAACCTGGAAGTAGTCATCAATGGATGTTTCGGGTTTCTTGGTTAATGCATTCAACTCGGTTTTTAGTTTGTGAACATGAACCCTAGTGTAACACCCCAACTTTCCACTACAATTAAATAATAACTTAATACGAATAATTCCCAAAATCAGAATGCCCAACGGCTATAAATAACCACAATTCAAACATTAACCAACGTTCAAATCCACAACGGCTAGTACAAACCACTAGCTCAAACGGTAACTAACGGAAAGTAAAGTTTATAACTTAACCATAACGGAAACATAACCACTAATTACTTTATTAAAAGAAAACTCCTAAGCCGCCAACCTTGCGACTCTTGATCTGCTTATTTATAACCTGGAGAGAGAAAAAGATGAAAGGAATGAGCGAACAATGCCCAGTAAGTTCATACGGTATCCCCTCGGGTACTAAGAGGAGATGACCGAAACGAACGGTAACAATGAATTACAATGAACGGATATAACTCAAGGATCAAACTATCACTCAGTTTGAAAAGAAACATTTACTTGATGAAAAACAATTCATTACTTGAAAACACGTGGCTTCAGAGGCAGTTTCCAAAACACAACATTTTACTCACACTTTACTTTTCTTTACTTTACTTTACTTCATTTAGGGATTAAGCACGTGCTGTACCCAGGGCTCGGGTTTCTACTGACCGCACCCAAAATCGGTATATCATGATAACCTACGTTACTTCATCAAGCAACGCAAAGGGGTCCACATGTTCAACTTAGAACTATGGATAAATGTAAGGGGTCCACTTATCCGTTTCGGGATTATGGATAACTGTAGTCACTTTACTTATTATAAAAATTCACTTTAAAGGGATTTTACAAAACAAAGCTTAACTTTACAAACTTTACTTGATCACTTTTAAAAAGATACACATCTCACTTGGACACCAAGGTTACAAAATCAATCATACACATGATAACCCTATTGAACAATAACCATATCAATAGAGGGGATAACAAAAGACGGAACAATTCGCAGAACGGAATAGTTATTAAAAGACTATCTAGCCACACAGATAGTTTACTTTATAAAAACAGAGATTGGGAATCCTAACAAAGGATTAAGAATCAATACACAACTAAGAGCGTAATCCCTTACCTTAGCTTCGAGTTCTACTAGCTTGCTTTACTCCGCTTGGACAATCTACAATATGAAATAGTCTAGCCTTAGACATGAGAAAAATACTATTTTACTTCCGTCCCAATTCACTTCTTTTTACTCGATTAATTCCATGGTTTAGTCATCTATCACCCTTTCCTAGTTAACCAATAACTTTAAGAATGACTACAACACCCCTAGGGTTTTTATTAGTCAATCCCCAATTCTCAATTTCACTACACAAATTACACACACTGATTTCACACTTTCTGCACACACTTACTGAGTACACCTACTGACAGACACACCCACCACTCTGATTCACACACCCTCTGGTACACCCACCACTCTGAACACACCCACACATTCAGATACGCACACCCACCATCAGCACACACTCACACCCACCATCAGCACACCCACACTTCAGACACACACCTCAGACACACACACACCCACCATCAACCACACACACACACCCACCAGCTATTACACTTACACGCACACACACAAACACATCACAGTACACACACATCACGCACACACACACCTCAGCGACACCCAACGCCGCACACACACACAAGCAGTCCATCTTCTTCTTCCTTCTTAATCCCATACTACTAAACCCTAGTTCATACTTTTAGGGTTAGGGTTTCTTAATCCAACGATTTAACCTTACCAAGATGAAGAGAAAGGTTTGAGGGGTTCTAGAATTACCTTAATGAGCACGATTCCTTCTTCCCTTTTCTTCTCCTTCTCCCGTTCTCTCTCTCTCTGCGCTTCTCTCACTCTGCGGCTTCTCTCCCTCTATTCTGCCGTTTTTTTTTTTTTTTTTTTTTTTTTTCTTTCCTTGCGGTAACTGAGAAAGCCTTAGGGTTTAAGAGGGAGTATTTATATTAATGGGACTTCCCAAATCCCCACTTTAAATTGGACTCCTAATCCTTCTTGTTAATGAATTGGGCTTTTCTTCTTTTAACCCAATAACTAAACTAAACTAATTATTAAAGTTTGGCCCATTAATAATTAAGAGTTTAAAATAAATAAAATTAAAGGTAAGTTCGGGTTATTACATTCTTACCCCCTTAAAAGAGTTTGGTCCTCCAAACTAAACGTACCTTAACCTTCGAACAAAGCGGGATACATATCACGCATTTCACTTTCGAGCTCCCACGTGGCTTCTCTTTCCGTGTGATTGCTCCACTGCACTTTTACGTACGGAATTACTCGCTTCCGCAAAACTTGATCTTTACGGTCTATAATCTTTACCGGCTTCTCATCATAACTCAAGTCTTCACGAAAACGTAACTGTTTGTACTCTATGACGTGGCTCGGGTCAGCTACGTATTTCCTCAACATCGACACGTGAAACACATTGTGCACACCAGACAGCACAGGAGGTAGAGCCAACTTATAGGCTACCGCTCCTATTCGTTCTAGAATCTCGAACGGCCCCACGTACCTAGGACTTAACTTCCCACGAATCCCAAACCGCATGACCCCTTTTGTCGGTGAGATCCTCAAGAACACATGATCTCCTATTTGGAATTCCAGATCGCGCCTTCGATTATCCGCATACGATTTCTGCCTACTCTGCGCAGTTAACAACCATTTGCGAATCTGTTGAACTTTATCCGCCGTTACTTGAACAATCTCGGGTCCAGTTAACTTTCTCTCGCCTACTTCATCCCAACACGCAGGCGATCTACATTTCCGCCCATAAAGAGCTTCATACGGCGCCATTCCAATACTAGAGTGGTAACTGTTGTTGTAGGCAAATTCCACTAGTGGTAGATGATCATCCCACGCTCCTTGCCAATCTAACGACGTTGCTCTCAATAGGTCTTCGAGAGTTTGAATCGTTCTTTCTGACTGTCCGTCTGTCTGAGGGTGAAATGCTGTACTCATAGTTAACTCCGTCCCTAACGCTTTCTGTAAACTCTTCCAGAAGTTTGATGTGAACCTCGCATCTCGGTCTGACACTATAGAGACCGGTATCCCATGTAACCTTACGATCTCATCCACATACAACTTAGCTAACTTCTCCAACGAATCAGTCACCTTGATTGCTAGAAAGTGAGCCGATTTAGTGAGCCTATCCACTATGACCCAAATTGCGTTATGACCCTTCAACGTCTTGGGAAGTCCAATAACCAGATCCATAGTAATGTGTTCCCACTTCCACTCTGGAATAGGTAACGATTGTAGTAGTCCCGCGGGTTTCTGGTGTTCACTTTTCACTTGCTGGCACACCAAACACTTAGAAACGAATTCCGCCACCTCATTCTTCATATTGTTCCACCAAAAGGATTCCTTTAGATCCTTATACATCTTAGTACTCCCAGGGTGAACCGAAAACCTTGAACAGTGAGCTTCTTCAAGAATTTCCCTCTTGATACTATCATTATTAGGCACCAAAATCCTTGATCGATACCTCATGATCCCGTCGTCGCTAACACGGAAGTCTACCATTCCCTTCTTACTGATAACCTTGTGAATCGCTTCCAACTCGTCATCCACATTCTGAGCTTCCTTGATTCTCACTAACAGTGTTGGTTGGACACTCATCTGGGCCAAATAGCCTTTAACTTTAACCTCTAGCTTTACTATTTCACTATCTCTCAATTCTCTTACCCCCTTAGAAATCATAGTCGCTAATGTTCCATGGTTCTTTCTGCTTAACGCATCTGCCACCTTATTGGCCTTCCCAGGATGATACAAGATTTTGCAATCATAATCTTTAAGTAACTCTAGCCATCTCCTTTGCCTCATATTCAACTCTTTCTGAGTGAAAATGTACTTAAGACTTTTATGGTCGGTGTAAATTTCACATGGTACCCCATACAAATAGTGTCTCCAAATTTTCAATGCAAACACCACGGCCGCTAACTCCAAATCGTGAGTAGGATAGTTTTTCTCGTGGTTCTTGAGTTGCCTAGACGCATAAGCCACCACTTTATCATTTTGCATCAACACACAACCCAAACCTTTCAATGAAGCATCACTATAGATCACGAAGCCATCACTGTTTGTTGGTAACGTAAGAACAGGCGCAGACACCAATCGCCCTTTCAACTCTTGAAAACTCTTCTCACAATCGTCTGACCACACAAATCTTGTCCCTTTTGTGGTTAACCTGGTCAATGGTAGAGATAACTTCGAAAACCCTTCCACGAACCTACGGTAGTACCCTGCTAAACCCAGAAAGCTCCTTATCTCACTAACAGAAGTTGGTCTCTCCCAATTAATTATAGCCTCAACCTTTGCAGGGTCAACTGCTATCCCATTCTTAGATACCACATGTCCCAAAAACGCTACTTCCTCAAGCCAGAATTCACACTTCTTAAATTTGGCATACAACTTTTGCTCCCTTAAAATCTGTAGTACTAATTTCAAATGCTCTTCGTGTTCCTCTTTTGACTTCGAATACACTAAGATGTCGTCGATGAATACTATTACACACTTGTCCAAATATTCTTGAAATACTCTATTCATAAGCTCCATGAACACAGCAGGCGCATTCGTCAGCCCAAACGGCATTACTAGGAACTCGTAGTGTCCATACCTTGTCCTAAAAGCCGTCTTTGCTACATCTTCCTTTTTCACTCTTAACTGATGGTAACCAGAACGTAGATCAATCTCAGAGAAATAGCATGCACCTTGGAGTTGGTCAAACAAATCATCGATCCTTGGTAAAGGATACTTATTCTTAATTGTCACACGGTTTAACTCCCGATAGTCAATGCATAGTCTCATCGACCCATCCTTCTTCTTTACAAATAATACCGGCGCACCCCACGGTGATGCACTCGGTCTAATCAGGCCCTTGACCAAAAGTTCTTGTAACTGCTCCTTTAACTCTTTAAGTTCCGGCGGAGCCATCCTATATGGTGCTCTTGAAATCGGTGCAGTCTCAGGTGCTAGATCTATCGAAAACTCCACTTCTCGCTCCGGCGGTATTCCTGGCAAATCTTCAGGAAAAACATCCTTGAAATCTTTTACTATGGAGAGGGATTCG
Organism: Campanula takesimana; assembly: GCA_026119855.1. Classification (NCBI taxonomy): domain Eukaryota; kingdom Viridiplantae; phylum Streptophyta; class Magnoliopsida; order Asterales; family Campanulaceae; genus Campanula; species Campanula takesimana. The sequence continues at coordinate 1,073,041 of JAOWBW010000353.1, read as the reverse complement.
ATGGTCACTTCTTTCTTGTTTGACTCACCAACATACGCAAGAAATCCCTCACAACCTTTCCTTAACAGTTTACGAGCCTTCATTACGGAAATCAGGCCTGTTCGGACTCTTGGTTTCGCCCCTTGAAAACGAAATCCTTCCCCAGAGGGTAATTCAAAATTCACTTCTTTTCTAAAGAAGTCTACTTTGGCATGATACGCAGCCAACCAATCCATACCTAGGATGATGTCAAAGTCACTGAGATCCAGACATATAAGATCAACCTCGAGTTCTCTATCGCCTATCCTTAAAGGACAACTTTGAAACACTGAAGTAACTGGGATCGACTCCTTAGTCGGGGTATCAATTACCAAGGGTACTTCTAACGCCTTAGGTGACAATTTTAACTGTTTTGCCAACTTAGAACTAATCACAGAATGAGTGGCACCAGAATCTATCAAAGCGTATACGTTGCGAGAATATAACTGAAGCGTACCTGCCACCAAGTCATTTGTGGCTCTAGCATCTCTAGCAGTCATGGTGAACACACGCCCCTGACCACCGGTCTTACTTTTGTCTTCTGCCTTCACCCCATGAGTTTGTGCATTCTTCTTCGGCTCTGGGCACTTCCACTGCGGATGCCCAATCTTTTCACAGTTATAGCACTTCCTTTCTCTGTACTTGCACGCGTCAGCCTTATGATTGCCATCACACGCAGGGCATACTTCGACGGTCCCATACTCTTTAGCCTTTCCCTTATCGTACGCGGTTCGGTTTCCAAGGTTCCTGTTCGGGTACTTGTTTGCTGTACGATCATAGCTTCCCTCAGCTTTCCTCTTTCCATGATTATCACGGTCTCGGTCGTTGAACTGTCCCTTGTTCCCAGTTGAATCTTTATTAGTAGACTTGTCTCCAGACTTCCTCTTTTCATCCCTCTTGCTGCGGTACTCATCCGACTCCCTTTCTACAATTCTGGCTCTGTCTAGCACTAACCCATATGTCGCTAACTGCAGAGGCGTGATTCTGTATCGAATCCGATCGCTCAGCCCAGCTTCGAACTTCCTGGCCTTTTGTTCCTCGCTGTCGAAAAAGGTCGGTGCAAATTCCAGCAGATCTGTGAACCTTTCACTATACTCGTCCACCGTCTTGTCACCTTGAGTTAAATTCAAAAACTCTGCCACTCTGGCGTGACGAACACTAGCCAGGTAGTATTTCTCATTGAATACTACTTTAAACCTTTCCCAGGTGAAATTTCCTTCACCCCTAGCCAAAGCTGCTCTCTTTTCTGCATCCCACCAAGTGCGAGCCGCACTCCTAAGCATGAATGTTGCAAAAACTACCTTCTGCTCTGTGGTACATTCCAAAGTTTCAAAAATGTGCTCCATATCCTTAACCCAGTCCTCCGGCTTCTCCTTTGAGGTACCGGAGAAAGTGTCCGGCTTCCTCCTTTGAAACATTTCCAGCGGATCTCTCATTGGTACCTGCTGGGGTTGGTTTTGAGGTTGTGCTAGATGGTTCACCACCTGTCCGATTCCAGCCACGGTCTGGTTCAGCGTTTGCAGAAGGTTCGCCATGTTCGGATCGACATTACCTTGGTTTCCCGCGTTGCGAGCGTTACCACGGTTTCCTCTTCCTCTTCCAGACATCTGAAGTTAAGAAAGATTGAATTATAACTGATTGATGACCCACCACTAAAACGGGTTTTACATATTAATGACAATTGATTTAACTAGGTCGGTTACTTGACCTCACAATTTACTGTTTCATCGAGAGTCTATACTTAACTTGGTCTCATACTAACTTCACGTACATATTTATGTGTATATATCGGTCTTACTTTAGACCTTTCACTGCATCGACCTTACTTTAGGTCTTTAACTATATTAGTCGTTGTACTCAAACGAATTTTATACTTTTATAGGCCGTCCCCACAGTACTGATTACTATAATTTAACGCATTCACTAGGTTTATTCAAACATAGTTTAACTTAAGGAATCACATGACAAGAAATAACTTAACTTAAAAATAACTTTTATTTATTTAACTGATCTAAACTAGAATAATCACTAAGTTCTTTTACTAATAGAACTAAAAAGGAATACTAAACCCTTTTAATGAAAGAATGCTAACTTCTAAAAAGAATACTAAATAAATGGCTACTCCCCTCATAATCATGGGGTTACATTTTTCCTAGGTCTACCCCTAGGCCTTCCAGTTGGCACATAAACTTTCCTTGAAGCTCTTGGCCTTCCTCTTGGCCTAGGGACCGGTTCTTCCTCCAGTACATCATCTTCAATCATAATCGGGGCAGCTTCACTGCCCTCTACAATAATGTCAATTTCGGTGGCTTCTTCTTCAGTCGCCACATTTTCTGCCACTGGCTCTTTATAGAAATTCCTATAAAATTCCTCTCTAATATTGGCTATTTCTTCGTCCTTTTTGTTTATTGCTTCTTTCAACTTCTCTATTTCTTCTCGAGCCTTATACCACAAACCTCTAGTTTGCATCCATTTGTCAAAGGTATAGTCCGCTTCCTTCTTTTTCTTCGTCAATTGTCCCTTAAGCTGCCTAATCGTCCATGCACCCCTTACGATTGCTCTCTCCTTGGGTGTTTTAGTCTGTAGTCCGTCCATGATCTACAATGTAAACACACAAGCATTAAAATCACAAGCATCCCATAGTGTAATTCATTCTTAAAAGAAAATATCAATCACTCAAGCCATACTCAAGTACATACTCATCCTCATTTAGAATCTCCCTTTAGGTTCTTTCCTAAAATAGCAAATTTCTATAAAAGGAAAGTTTCCTAACTTAGAAAGTTTCCTAAAATGGAAAGTTTCCCTAAATAGCAGCTTCCCTAAAATACTTTGTTCTTATCAGAGTTCTAAAGCCCACACTAGTTAAGTACTACTTCTCCCAATAGTCTTAACTTCTAATTCTGAGTCTCCCAAGTAATCTTAAACCGGGGCTCTGATACCAACTGTAACACCCCAACTTTCCACTACAATTAAATAATAACTTAATACGAATAATTCCCAAAATCAGAATGCCCAACGGCTATAAATAACCACAATTCAAACATTAACCAACGTTCAAATCCACAACGGCTAGTACAAACCACTAGCTCAAACGGTAACTAACGGAAAGTAAAGTTTATAACTTAACCATAACGGAAACATAACCACTAATTACTTTATTAAAAGAAAACTCCTAAGCCGCCAACCTTGCGACTCTTGATCTGCTTATTTATAACCTGGAGAGAGAAAAAGATGAAAGGAATGAGCGAACAATGCCCAGTAAGTTCATACGGTATCCCCTCGGGTACTAAGAGGAGATGACCGAAACGAACGGTAACAATGAATTACAATGAACGGATATAACTCAAGGATCAAACTATCACTCAGTTTGAAAAGAAACATTTACTTGATGAAAAACAATTCATTACTTGAAAACACGTGGCTTCAGAGGCAGTTTCCAAAACACAACATTTTACTCACACTTTACTTTTCTTTACTTTACTTTACTTCATTTAGGGATTAAGCACGTGCTGTACCCAGGGCTCGGGTTTCTACTGACCGCACCCAAAATCGGTATATCATGATAACCTACGTTACTTCATCAAGCAACGCAAAGGGGTCCACATGTTCAACTTAGAACTATGGATAAATGTAAGGGGTCCACTTATCCGTTTCGGGATTATGGATAACTGTAGTCACTTTACTTATTATAAAAATTCACTTTAAAGGGATTTTACAAAACAAAGCTTAACTTTACAAACTTTACTTGATCACTTTTAAAAAGATACACATCTCACTTGGACACCAAGGTTACAAAATCAATCATACACATGATAACCCTATTGAACAATAACCATATCAATAGAGGGGATAACAAAAGACGGAACAATTCGCAGAACGGAATAGTTATTAAAAGACTATCTAGCCACACAGATAGTTTACTTTATAAAAACAGAGATTGGGAATCCTAACAAAGGATTAAGAATCAATACACAACTAAGAGCGTAATCCCTTACCTTAGCTTCGAGTTCTACTAGCTTGCTTTACTCCGCTTGGACAATCTACAATATGAAATAGTCTAGCCTTAGACATGAGAAAAATACTATTTTACTTCCGTCCCAATTCACTTCTTTTTACTCGATTAATTCCATGGTTTAGTCATCTATCACCCTTTCCTAGTTAACCAATAACTTTAAGAATGACTACAACACCCCTAGGGTTTTTATTAGTCAATCCCCAATTCTCAATTTCACTACACAAATTACACACACTGATTTCACACTTTCTGCACACACTTACTGAGTACACCTACTGACAGACACACCCACCACTCTGATTCACACACCCTCTGGTACACCCACCACTCTGAACACACCCACACATTCAGATACGCACACCCACCATCAGCACACACTCACACCCACCATCAGCACACCCACACTTCAGACACACACCTCAGACACACACACACCCACCATCAACCCACACACACACACCCACCAGCTATTACACTTACACGCACACACACAAACACATCACAGTACACACACATCACGCACACACACACCTCAGCGACACCCAACGCCGCACACACACACAAGCAGTCCATCTTCTTCTTCCTTCTTAATCCCATACTACTAAACCCTAGTTCATACTTTTAGGGTTAGGGTTTCTTAATCCAACGATTTAACCTTACCAAGATGAAGAGAAAGGTTTGAGGGGTTCTAGAATTACCTTAATGAGCACGATTCCTTCTTCCCTTTTCTTCTCCTTCTCCCGTTCTCTCTCTCTCTGCGCTTCTCTCACTCTGCGGCTTCTCTCCCTCTATTCTGCCGTTTTTTTTTTTTTTTTTTTTTTTTTCTTTCCTTGCGGTAACTGAGAAAGCCTTAGGGTTTAAGAGGGAGTATTTATATTAATGGGACTTCCCAAATCCCCACTTTAAATTGGACTCCTAATCCTTCTTGTTAATGAATTGGGCTTTTCTTCTTTTAACCAATAACTAAACTAAACTAATTATTAAAGTTTGGCCCATTAATAATTAAGAGTTTAAAATAAATAAAATTAAAGGTAAGTTCGGGTTATTACACCTAGATTTTCCGGTAAACCGTTTCTCAAGAAGATTCCATGCTTCAAAGGCAGTGGTACAGGGATTGATACGGGCTTGAATCTTAGCCGATACCGTGGCCTTGATCCAGCCGAGAACAAGGATAGATGCCTGTTTCTGAAAAGCAAACAAAGGGTTTTCCGTATCATCGGGTAGTTTTGCTGGGGGTAAAGGAGTATCCACGGTGATGAAAAGAATTTCGTGGGTGGTAAGGACGGAGAAGAATATGGAGCGCCAATAGAGATAGTTATCAGTCGTGAGATGCCCGTGACCGAGGTAGGACTGTATGTTGAGGTTGAGGGGAAGAGGCTTCACGGAAGATGGAGGATCCGTGCTAGGGGAGTAAGAAGACCGGTTGGAATCGCTAGATCCAGTTTCACCCATGGCTCTCACTTAAGCGTGTGATACCATATAAGACAGCATACAATGGTGAAGTAATGATTGAAGAGAAGAAGAGAATAGGTCAGAGAGAGAGACGGCTGGAAGAATATATTTCTCCTTAGGTTTTCTCATTTACAATCATAGTATATGTAGGGTGTTTACAAGATAGTCTAAGAGTCCTAATGATCTTGCTATACAGGTAAAGGATATACACTATATTTACTCTATCCTAGATTAGGGAAATAAAATCAATCTTTGTGAACAGAAGATATGCACCACGATTCCTAGCTCTTCCAGAGATCGTGATCATGTGGGAGCCTCGGGAATAATATTATTGTTTACAGTTCGAACTCAAGTTGAACTGATTTTTGAGTTGTTCGCGAGGTGCTCGCCAGCAACTCGAGTCGTTCTGTATTTAACGAGCCGAGCTCGAGCTTTGTTTATTTTTCTTAATAAATGGCTTGAACCGAGCTCTTAATGATTTTGTGTCGAGCTAGAGTTTAAACCTATTACTAAAAACAGAATTTTGAGTTTTTAATAAGCTTTTTGGATCAACTTCGAGTTTGAGCAAATAAAAAATAAATTACATAATTGAGTTTTTAACGAGCTTTCAAGGGTCGAGCTCAAACGAGACTCGTCGAATATATGAGTCGAGCACGATACGACTCAACAACAAAACGAGTTTGAGATTCTGCTCGAGCTCTTGTCGAGTTCCAAGTCCAACTGGAGTTCGAGCTCTTTTTGAGCCGAGCTCGAGCAGCTCGTGATGAATTACAACCTACTTTTTTCATTGTTCATTAATTTTTCATGGTTTTTAATAGATGTACTAATAGATGACATGATATTATGTGATTTAACACCTGAGGCCAGCTTCAATTCACCAAACCAAGGTTCATCTCGTGTAGTGATTGTGGACTTGTACAAGGCTTGCTTCAAGTCCAAGGATTCTGTTCCAATTTGAGGTTGAAGTTTAGCTGCATATCTCATTTTGTGATATGGACGGTTAAGATGAATAGTGTATTCAATTAAGTACTCCCTCCGTTGCAGTTTAATGTTCTTACATTCCTTTTTGGTTTGTCACATATTAAGGTTCTTAATAGCTTTATTCCATAAATGGAAAAATATGAATAGTGTCTTGGATAATCTTGCTCTCAAAAGGTTCATTTAATTACAAAAAAACCATTACTTACCCAACTTACTTTTCACTCATTTGCTTTTTGAATAGTGTTTGGACAATTATATCCTCACCTCCCTACCTTTGTTGACCCATTTTTCTTTGTTTTACACTTGATTTCTTAATAAACGCGCAATGTGTTAGTACCTTACTATGTTTAACTCAAAATTAATCATAATAAATATGTTTTGATAAATAAATAATCAAACCCAATTGATTATATGATGTATACAAAAGACCTGAGCACAGGCAGCCCAAAACAAAGCTCAACAACTAAGCTGTCCTGTTTCCATTCAAGCCAACAGTCAAGTCATTACATGATCTACCTATCATCTATGCATCTAAAAAACTGAAGAACTACCTATTACAGACACCCTCTACCTCAAATGAATTATCAAGATGCTAAATACAAACAAGCTTCAACAGCTAATGGCTTACAAGCCCAACAGCTAAGCTCCCCTGCTTCAACAGCTTAGACTGGTCTTCATCAACAGCTGACTCCACGTCATCAGATCCTTGAAGAATGATTATTCCAATATTACCAATCATTGGAATAACTCATATTGAAGCTTGATCAAGTGTGAATATACCTTCCCCTTCCTTGACAACCTGCATACAGAGGAATAATAAACAGTCAGTCAATGTCAAAGACAAACCATTACTCCTCTGTACCTTTGTTCCCCAAACGGCTACTTGTCCCCTAATGGCTATATGCCAACGCATATATAAAGGAGTATACTGGCATGTTGTCAAGTTAACTCTTCAACCCTTTTTACAACCTTACACCATTTGAAAAACCTTTGTAGCCTTACTACATTAACACTATGCAGTCTTGAATATTTGCATAGACCCATGCAAATATTATAGTGGATTGATCTCACTGTTCCAACAGTGGGGGTGGATGTAAGAGAATGGTTTTGCCTCTGAACCACTTTAAAAATACTGTGTACAGTCCAACACTTACACACACACTACACTTTGTCCTTTCATTTCTTTATTCATTTATATTCCGCTGCACATTTCTTTTATTTATTATTTCTCAACAGCTAACCTCAAACTGTTAGCTGTCCAAGTTTTAATCCATCTGTTCATTTAGTTAGACAGGGCCTTTCAATTGGCATCAGAGCTTGGATTTACCATACAGAGTCTAACAACTTTTGAAAGATCCATTCAACCCACCATGCCTCAACCAAGAAGAAACAATGAAAAGGACATCCCACACATTGATGACTGTGGATCCTTTGAGATTTGTTCCTCTAAAATCAAAACATATCTAGATGCTAATAGCATATGGAATTGGTATGTATTAGAAAATGAAGTTGAACCTCCCACTCAAATTGAAGTCAATGGAGGAGGTAGCAAAACCAAATCTCCTGAAAACTGGATTGATGCTCAAAGACAACTTATGACTGCTAACTTAAAAGTAAAAAATATTCTGCAAAAAAGTGTGAATGACTCCCTAGCTCAAGAAATAGCTAATGTACCAAGTGCTAAAGCAGCATGGGAACTAATTAACACCAAGTTCACTAAACACACCAGTGTTAGAACTCAGAATCTGTATAACTTATTCAGACAGTTAGACAACTTCAAATTCTATCCTGGAGAGAAAGTGAGTTCTGCAAGACCAAGATTTGAAGATCTTGTTAGAGCCATTTCAGACCATGGCAAAATCTTTGATCAATCCGGCCTTTGCTTAAAAATCTACTCTAACCTTCCTCAAGAATATGAGAAAGTAGCCCTTCGCATTAGAGAAGGAGCTGAATGGAGTAGTATGACCATTGAACAATACTTTGGTAAACTTGAAGCCTAAGAACTATAAGGAATGATCAAAATTCAACCAGCACCCACCATATCTCAAACCCTTGCCCTTGTAGCTCAAGAGAAAACCCAGAAACAGTTCTCCCAACAGGACATTGACACTCTTGTTATCAATGCCCTACAAAAACTGAACATAACTCCTAAACAAGAATCAAAACCAATCTCTCAAGAAGACATCCCAAGCCTTATCTCCATGGTGTCAGAAATGCCATGAAACATCAAAAGAAAGCATTTGATAGAAGATACAGTCCTTCACCATCCAACTTAACTCAATAAGTTGTTAAGAAGAACATTGCGTGTTACAATTGTGGTAAACCAGATCACTATGCTGCAGATTGCAAAGAACCTTAGAAACTAAGAGAAAACTAAAAAAGAATGACTTATTCCAAAGAAGTCATTCATAGCTCTAGGTGCAATTGCTACAATTGTGTCAAGGCTAAGAATGGCAAAAATAAAGAACAAGTCATTGTAAGGATTCCGCCCCGTGACGAAGGAAACGAAGGGTTTTTGTTTCAAAGGGCGAAAAACCAAACACAGTTATCACGCAAAACATAACGGAGTCGCCACATTTGTTAATTATTTAACCCAACAAATGGAAAGGTTAGAGATTCTATTAGTTCAGAGGTCAGGTTACGCCTTGGGAAGAGTTTTACGTCACCCAAGTCTCCTCGGATAGGACCGAGTCTCCCTAACATTAGTTAACAAACGTGCATGTGTGTGTGTGTATTTCAAAAATGGGAGAAACTGACATTTTAACAAAACTGGTTAATTATTTAACAGAAAAAGGGTTATTTTGCAAACATTTCAGTCAGAAAGGGAAAAAACTGGAAAATGCACTCCCTGGCCAAAGAAGCCGTACGGGTAGGGAGAGCATTCCAGAGGTTTTCGACAGTTTATCAGAAAACTGTCCAGTTTCAGGCAAAACAGAGTGTTCTTACTGAAACTGGACTGTGATGTGATCATTTTCAGTTATTTTATTCAACAAAAACATGGATTTAATCATCCTTATGTCATTGATCACAAATTAGACACAAAAAACAAAAGTTTTGGGTGTGATCAAGACAATCATTGGGGAAATTTTGAGAAAGTTGATGAGCATGCCATTTGGGCCAAAATGACCATTTGATGAGTAAAGATTGAAACTTTACCATCAAAATGGACTTATTATGCAAGATTAAACCTTTAGAAACAAAAATGTAACATAAAGATTGGATCTTTATGTCCCATACTTGGTGATTTTATGGCTAGGTCATGGTTGGGATGATAAAGATTGAAACTTTATCACCCAATCATGACTCTCATGGCCAAAAAAGAACAAAATCAACATAAAACTTAACAAACCATGATCATCTTTAGGGTTTACCCCACAATCATACACAAGGCATGAAGGAAACTTTGAATCACCTCATGATTTGGTTTCAATGTACATATATAATCATAATACATATATATATAACAATAATATATATAGCTTGAGAAGACAAGAGTTGTATACTATATATATATAGTGCTTGAAATGGACAAGACTTGCAAGAAATGTAAAGTGCTTGAATGGACAAGGCTTGCAAGTATATTAAGAAATAACACAAAGTAAACAAGTAATATGAACAATAACAAAAAGAGTTTGAGATGAAGAAGAAGATGGGGAGAAGGAGGCTTCACCTATGATGGTTATGGCCTATCTTCCTCACTTTTCACTCAAATGTGTATCACTCACAGTTTTTGCTCTCAAACTGGCAGAGTATCAAGACACAAAACGTTTTCTCCCCCCCCCTAAAATGATCAGCATGGGGGACAATTTATAGGGACTGAGGGTGCCCAACATAGCTGTACGGCTCAACCCCTTAAGTACCCAAACCATCCGTACGACTCGACTTGGCGAGCTTCTGGATTTTTCTAAGTTTAATTCTAGTTCAGTCCTGGAATATTAGGTTTATCCTAGTGAGGTCCTGGCCCACTGGTTTATCCCTAAATGGTACCAAGAATTCCTCTAAAGTAGGTCAAATTTATATTGGGGTACTTATAGAGCCCCTCGGCAACGTCGCTTTTGAAGAAAGCGAGGTTGTCGACAAAATAAGCATCCCAATCTGATGGGAGGACGGCTTGGCCGATTTGTTCTATGGCTGGACCTAGAGGTATAGGATTCCTACGTATCCCTATTCGAGGGAATCAAGCCTAGCGTATTTCGGGTGATAGATTTTAAAGCTACTCACACGTATGGGCCTTAGGTGGATATTCATTCATCCCTTCCTAAACAGGCATGGCTCAAAGGCCGGACTTGGTCAACTTAGCTCTATTTGGAGAGGGTTGATTAAGGGGCATGGCTCAGAGGCTAGACTTGATCGACTTGGCTCTATCGGAGAGGGTCGACTCAAGGAATAGGCATGGCTCAGAGGCTCAAATAATGGGCATGGCTCAGAGGCTGGGCTCGATAGACTAGGCTCTATCAGGAGAGGGTCGACTCGAGGGTAACTAGTCTTATGTCCGACTAAGGACTGCCGGGACACATTGGTCAATTTGGTCAACTTTTCTCATGGCAGAGGGTCGACTACACAAACTGGTCAACTTATCTCATGGTGGAGGGTCGACTACACAAACTGGTCTTACGTCCCTCCAGACTGCCGTCACAATGATAGGTTTTCTCTAACCTGGCCACTCTCGGGGAAAAAGGTTTTCTTAACCTAATTATGACTATACTGGTCTTACGCCCTACCAAGGGCTGCCGAGGCAATAACATCTTAAATTTCATCCTGGACTTACGAGGTACGGTCGGGACTTTCACGATTTCACTTTCTACCCTGGACTTACGAAGTACGGCCGGGTCAACAAAATCCAATGGTCTTACGCCACGCCGGACGGCTAAAGTACAAACCTCATAGAACCTAATGGACTTACATCACGCCAGACAGCCAAGGATATATCTCACAGAACCTAATGGTCTTACGTCACGCCGGACCGCCAAAGAACAAGTCTCACAGAACCTAATGGTCTTACGTCACGCCGGACGGCCAAAGGACATGTCTAACCTAATGGACTTGTGTCATTCCGGACTGCCAAAGGATGAATCTCACAAAATCTAATGGTCTTACGTTACACCGGACCGCCAAAGGACATAATCTCACTAAACCTAATGGTCTTACGTCACGCCGGATGGCCAAAGGACATAATCTCACTAAACCTAATGGTCTTACATCACGCCGGACGGCCAAAGGACATAATCTCACAGAACCTAATGGTCTTACGTCACACCGGACCGCCAAAGGACGAATCTCACCGAACCTAATGGACTTATGTCACGCCGGACAGCCAAAGGACGAATCTCACCGAACCTAATGGTCTTACGTCACACCGGACCGCCAAAGGGCAAATCTAATGAAACCTAATGGACTTATGTCATTCCTGATCGCCAGAGGACAATTTTTCATATTTTTAACTGGACTTACGAAGAACGGCCACGTTAACTTCACAAATTCAAACTCTTAACCTGGACTTACAAGGCGTGGCCGGGTTAACGCTAATTCTCACATTCTTAACTAGACTTACAAAGTACGGCCATGTTAATTTCACAAAGCTGGTCTTACGTCCATTTAGGGACTGCCCGGATTTCATTTTGACATAATTTCATTGAGAGCCTAATTTTTCTAGGTTCAAACCAAGTTGTATGAGCCAAGAGGGGCATTTTAGATACTTTATAAAGAGAAGGGGCCTAAGTTCTATTTCAGAAACCTAGGGGAAACCATGCTTAAGTCGCCAGGGGCCAGAGTGTAAATTGTGGGCTGAGATTTTCTCTCGCCCAAACCAGCCGTACGGCTTAAGAAGGTGTCTCTTTCTTTTTCCAAACAGTAGCCATACGGATGGTCTGCTCATTTTTCCAAAGTCACAGCCAAAAATAGAGAGGGAGCAAGTGATTTTTGAGAGGAAATTTATCAAGTTTCCCAAGATCTCTTCCTAAATTGTTCGAAGCTCATACTATGGATGCTCGTGCACGAAGAGGCTATCCAAGAGGGGCGGATAGGCGGCTTGACATAGTCCGCAATTTCTGGGGTTACACCATTGCCCTTAACGACGTGGAGGCGGGGTTCTACAAGTCTCCTACCGCTCATCTATGCCATGACCGAGTGGTAAGCCTTCTTTCCCGCTCGATCTTTGTCAATTTTGTGCATTCCCTAGTCCTAGGGTCCATGTTTACGCTATTTGGGATTTTTTCCTTCCTAGGTGCAATTCGACAAAATTGGCTACATTTTCACGTTATTGGGATCACTAGGGACATGGGCATGTGTTCATATCGTCATTTGGACATGCCTAGCTATACTTTCTAAAATCAAAGCGTGTTGTCCCGCGATTCATGCATAAACTACTTGTACCTTAGGCTTGACTAGTCATTTTGACACATTCAAGTGCATGCTAGCTTTTCCTAGGACAAATTGTTGCATACTTGTGAAAATTCGGAACACTAAGTTTCACAAAAGGGACGGGTTTTTGTTCCTTCGGGACAGGAGAAAACCTTTTCAAATGAAACCTCACACATTTTTTTTTCACAAAAACACACCCTCAAATGCCTGATGCAATTTGAAAAGGGTAAAAACACATTTTTCACAAAACACACCCTCAAACGCCCAACGCAATTTGAAAAGGATAAAAACACATTTTTTTTGTACAAAACATACCCTCAAACGCCCAACGCAATTTGAAAAGGGTAAAATTACATTTTTTCACAAAGTATACCCTCAAACGCCCAACGCCATTTGAAAAGGGTAAAAACACATTTTTTTTACAAAACATACCCTCAAACGTCCAACGCCGTTTGAAAAGGGTAAAATTACATTTTTTCACAAAGTATACCCTCAAACGCCCAACGCCATTTGAAAAGGGTAAAAACACATTTTTTTTTTTACAAAACATACCCTCAAACGCCCAACGCCGTTTGAAAAGGGTAAAATTACATTTTTTCACAAAGGGGTAAAATCACATTTTTCACAAAGTAGACCCTCAAACGCCCAACGCAATTTGAGAAGGGTAAAAACACATTTTTTTCACAAAGTATACCCTCAAACGCCCAACGCCATTTGAAAAGGGTAAAAACACATTTTTTTTTACAAAACATACCCTCAAACGCCCAACGCCGTTTGAAAAGGGTAAAATTACATTTTTTCATAAAGGGGTAAAATCACATTTTTCACAAAGTAGACCCTCAAACGCCCAACGTAATTTGGAAAGGGTAAAAACACATTTTTTCACAAAACATACACTCAAATGCCCAACGCAATTTGAAAAGGGGTAAAATCACAAAACATTCATTTGCATGATATATTCATCATATTCATTTATCATACGCATTGGTATTTTAAAACTGAGTTATTCATACCTTTGCTGTGTTTACCTGCAGGGCGGTGATCCCAAATCCAGAGGATCTCCCGACATGTGCTGTTCCTTGTGGGAGGCCATGCCCGAGGCTGTCGGCGATGGGCCTGGTACGAGGGAGTGGGTAGAGGGCACTGGCTTGGTGCTATTCATTCATGCCGTAGGCCAGCTGGTTAGCACTAACAGAAGCCTGGGACTCATCTCTGCCTTGGGCGAGCACTGGTGGGATACCACCCACACTTTTCATTTGAGCTGGGGGGAGGTGACCGGGACTCCCGCAGACTTTTCATGCAGAGGGCTCCTTTGACCCTCCCAACACTATGTTTGTGGCCGACCGAGGGGATGACCCCTATCTTATGGGGGCAAATGCCTCCCACTTCATCACCGACGAGCCATACGGACGCTTCGTGACCCGGTAGCTGAGATCGCCGCAGGTAGTGGCTTCTGGGGTGGCTCCCCCGACGTGGCAGGACTTCTCATACATATACTTAGATAGCCGGGTCCACATGGTAGCCACATCTATGGCAGGAGAGGGAGCCCCACTTGAGGATGCTCCTGAGGGAGTGGTATGTTCCCATTCATTTCCTTTGCACACACTTATCACATACCCCTGTTCCTTTTCACTGAGCAGTTTCACTTTCATGTGCAGGTCGCTGCACGAGATTTGCTGGAGAGGCCTTCCTTCATAAAACGGGCCAAGAGGTGGCTGAAGAGGTTCGTTGGGCACTCATCCAAGGGGCCTCAGACTGAATCTAGGTTTGCACCGGGCAGAAACTCGCTGAGTGATAGGGAAAGGCCTTTCCATTGGTCCTCGAGTATGGAGCTACCGCCGTCCTTCGTTCGCCGCCATACCTTAGGCGGGGCTGATTTGGAGGCCTTCCGTGATTCACTCCGTGATCCCGGCTCCCACGAGATCGCTCCGGACTAGTTTTCCCATTTAGCTTTAGAGCGTGTGGACATCCAGACATCCAGGCCCTCATTCCCAGATTCCTCCTTCCTTCTTCCCGGGCCAATCCTCTTCGGGTGAAAGCTCAAGCATGACAAAGTCCATTTTCTTCTTAGACCCCAGCATGTACCCACCTCGTCCTTTGGAGAGGGTTCATTCGCCTCTGGAGGACCCTTATCCGGACTCAGATTAGGATGCACCAACCTGAACAATTTTTCTTTTGATTTGTTTTATTAAAAAACAATGTATGAAAATTTGTTATCTTTGGTTGTTTAAAACATTGTCCCTTTTATTTGTAAATTCACTATTTATGCATAGCTTGGGCCTCGAGAGGGCTTTGTGGTCATATATGGACCGTCGGGGATTCCCAAAACGTGTTTGAACTCAATTATTTGGACCTTGACACATATCTGATAGGTTTTTGAACAAGTGAAAATGAGTTTCACTTGTGGGAAATCAGCTGATACAAGCTGCTGGTATGAAATTTTTCACATGGAAAAACCAGCCGTACGGATCATACAAGTATGGTTGACTTTTTGACCAAACTTTTTGAGGACTTTTAGGGGATTTTGACAGACGGGAGACCTTATTTGACTCAGACCGTTTTACCCAAAGCATGACTCTTCGTTGGTCCTTCCATTGCATGATTATGGCTCGCCAGCCCCAGTGCGTTGCCTTGCCGGGAATTATTCCTCGGGTTTCACAGTCATGGCTTGCCAGCCCCAGTGTTTTTCCTTCGCCCAGAACTATTCCTCAGGTCTCACCCTTTCCCTTTGGGTGCGCATCTTCCCCTGTTCGGGACGCGGTTCGCTCTTCTCACGAGTTTCTTCTCCCTAAGCATCCAATCATATCACTTTTCCCTTTCTCACATTTCCCACCATCTTCTCTTTCTAGGAGTGGCCTAGCCGACTTCTGACATGGACAAGAGCAATAGTTGACTCTGACACGGACAAGAGCAAATCACGATTGCTCACACGAATAGACACACATAGGCATTTACGGGAGTGAGTCCCTTTTTTTGAGGAAAGAAGCCTATGGACAGAAATTCATGTGTTTGGCTCTTTCCTAAGATGTGGAAAAGAAGACTTGTCGAGGCATTCGAAATCAGCCTTAATTAATGCCATTAAAACGGTTGCTCGAATGGACCTTGTTCAGTATTAGGTCAAAATTCAAGCAATTAGCCTTAGCATGCATAAATGTTATGATCATTTGAGATTCATATTCGATCAATGGCAAGATCAAAGTGTGTTTAGGAGGAATTAGTCATTATCTGGGAGGTTGGTCATTCACGGGACCAAGGGAAGAGAACCGGGTCATTTTGGGAGGACCGAGGTTCGATGGATTCATTTCACGTTATGATCGGACCCGAAGGTTGCCTACGTTCCCCTCAATATGAGGAGCTCAGGTTGCCGTAGTTCTGCATTTGGGCAGCTTTTGCCGGGATTGGTTTCCTTTTGTTGTCTCGGAGGACGTTGTTGCTCACTTTGCTTTGCGGCAATCTCCCCGAGATGGACCTCTTGGGGTGAACGGGCCTTTTGAGGTAAACATTCTTTTTTGCTATTTCCTCTCCTCCTTTCCATTCATTCATTTTCTTTTCTCATCATTCATTTTTTTTTTACATTCACTTCCTTTTCCTTTTTTTTAGGAGGAGGTAAACACTAGCCCTAGCTTGCTTTCTCGGGTATTAGCTCCTTTGTAGCCCCTTGGCGGTGTGCCTGTCACTTTGGGCTGACTTTGAAAGTCCGGGAAGCCCTTTGCCTGATTGCGCACACGTGATCACGGTTAAACCTTGGTGGTTAAGCAACAACGCCCTCACTTTTTCACTGTCTTGGAATGCCTTTGGCGTGTATCAGGGATTTATCTCAGAAAGATGTATGGGGTTGTGTATCGGGAGAGTGTATGGGGGAATATTTGCCATTAATGGTTTTCTTCATACCAATTGATCACAACATTCATTCACATCAAGATTAATTGTTTGAATTTAGCACCCTTTTATGTTTAGGTCCATTCATCCTTTAACGAGTCGCTGTTGACTGTTATGTTTGAGGAGTCAACTCGTCATTTTAGGGACATAGCACTCATTTGGAAAGATTAATCAAAGCGATTCCGAGAGTTAATGTAATTTTCAAATAATGCCTCAAGTCTAGAGAGAATAGAAGTAAAAATGATTCATTTCATTTCACGGATGACTCAATTTTTACAACTTTAGACTCGACTATTGATTACATTGACTCGACCATTCCACCATTCATTGACTCAACCATGGCCAACCCCGTGGCTCTTTACATACTCTTGCCTCGCAGGGCCTTTTGGGAAAGCAAAAAAGACAAAAGACTATGTCCACAACGGACTTTGGGGACCCTCTAGAACCTAGACACTAAGCCACTCCTAACAATTATTTCTCTCCTTGTTCCACCTCCTTACATTTCCTCCTCAAACCCATTTGTCTCCTTGCTTGGTGATGACACCTTCGTCGATGAGCGCTTGGATATGATTTCTCAAGGTGAGGCAAGCATTCGTAGAATGACCCGGGGCCTGGTGGTACTTGCAGTGCTGCTTTGGATCGTGGCGAGCTTCGATCGGTTCGGTCCATATCACGTGCCAGCCGAGGAGCTCGATCTTACCGATCTCGAGTTAATGATCCAACATTTGCTCTCTGGGAATTCCTAGCTCATGGAACCAACAGTAGTAAGCTCCTTTGCCTTGGGGGTGAAATCCTCCCACAACTGCCGCGGGCTTCGCATGGGATACTGTGACGGGTTGGAGTTGATCACGAGACTCTTGTTCGTCTTGGACCAAGCGGTCGGGGATGGTCCTTGGTGAGGAGGACGACTTCTCCAAGGAATTTTTGATCTCCTCAATGGATTTCACAATTTCATGGAGACATTCTCGGGTGTTCCTTGAGTTGTGCCTTTCTAATTCGTCCGTCAATTCCGCTTGGCTATGCAGGAGCTCGTACCGGCGATCGTACTTTTCCTCAAGGTCTTTCCTGAGTCTCTCAGCACCCTTTTCCCATAGCTCCTCAACCTTTTTATGGAGTACCTCCTTGATCTCATTCCGGAGCTGTTGAACCACCTTGATCGCTTCATTGCAATCGACCTCTGACTTTCGTATTTGATCCCTCATCGTGTTCACCGTCCTTTCTAGGAGTTTCACCCTGCCTTCCAGCCGGGCCTGTGCATCCAACCGGATATCTACCTCAATCACTTGGGATTTGCTTTCCATTGCTTCCAATAGCACAAAGGACTGACAAGCCATAAGGGCACCGTGGAAAGAATCTCGAAAAGCCATGCTTTGTGTAAGGCAGGGACTCGACACAATCGAGATTTTGACTCATTGAGAGAAACAAGTTTGACCCTTTTGAGGGGAAGCCCAAGCCATGCGTTTGATGAATTTAGCAATTTTTGTTTTCAGGAAAAAGATTTTTTCGTTTATTCTTTTGATCATTCTTAGGCAGTTTCGTCACACGAACAAACGTTAGTGCACAGTTCAAAGGCTTAACATTTATTGTTCATGTTTACTTAAAACACGTCTTATTCCTAATTGGTTGGAAAATATTTCTCTTCTTTTTTTGCAACTATTCTACATCCTGGATCAGTGGAGGCCATCACTACGCCTATAGGGCAAGCGGCTTCCACCGACCAAAAGAAACGAACCTAGGGTCTAGTGCATTGCAAGATTCCCAATGCGTGAGCCATTCCAATCATGATTAAGCCCCGGTTAAGATCGAGATTCGTCTTAGGGACTTAAGGGACTTCCGGCATAACCTCATCTTTGATGAGGGCTCTCGAATCTTATCCATAGGCTTAAGGATGATTAGTATGAACCATTCATTAGGGCTCGATAACACAGTGTCACCCTATCCATAACACATGACTTAGGTTAATTATAGCCAATATTAACGCATAAGTCAAGGACCGGGTTAAAGTTGACCATGGTCACACTTGCTTTCACAAGGAGTCATGACTCGGGCATCAACTTGGCCATGATTAGCTTTAGACACGTATTAGGGACGTGGTAACGTGAGCTAGACCAAAAACCAACCAAAGTCTCGGTATTTGTATGTCACGGACAAGTGTAGTTGACTCAGCTCGGAAGGGGAGGTGGAATGGACCCGTGCGCGCTATAAGGGCACAAGAGCACCAATCAAGCTGCATCTGGCATCCATATCGGGTTTAAAGGGCATTTGGAACGTGCAAGGTCAAGTGCACGTAGTGTGAAGCCATTCTATGTTCTCTTTTGAGTTAAAATAGAAAATTTCGATTCGTTTTAACATCATGAGCAATGTATAATAAACATATGAACAAGCATGAATAAGCATAATCAACAAAAATGAGCAAGCATGAATAAGCTATTTACACAAGCAATCAAGCAAGAATCATATGAGCAAACAAAGCCAAAACTTGTATATACAACAAATTGTGCACAACCAAAAAAAATTCTTTGAAATCAAAACTTCACAAGAAACAATCCTTTTGAAAACCATTTGCAAAACAAGTTGTGCACAACAAAAGGATTCAAAATCTTTACAAAATGGGTTATGCACAAGGAGGCCTTAAAAACCCAATTTTATGTCCAAAAAGACTTGTGCATAACCAAGCTTTAAAAATCAAGTTTTAGCTAAAAAATAAGAAGGTAATGTGCACAAACAAATTTGTAAATTTGGAACCTGGATAAGAAGAAGGAAAAGGGACACAAAATGTTTCTGCCCTGCACAAAATTGTTAAATTTTGAAACATTCTGTTCCCTGCCCAACATAGCCGTACGGCTATAGCATCCTGGCAATTATTTTTTGCAGTTTTTCAACTTTTGATCATCAAGCCCCAGTTTATTGCATTTCCAGAACAGTTTCCACTCCAGAAGATTCAAACAGAAACACAGCACACACAAAACAAACACAAAAGTTAACAAAAACGGGGGACGGGAGTTTGACCCACACAAAAGTGCCCTCAAATTTTCTAAAGAGAAGTTTGGAGACACTTTACTCCCCAACGGAGTCGCCACTGTAAGGATCCCACCTTGTGACGAAGGAAACGAAGGGTTTTCGTTTCGAAGGGCGAAAAACCAAACACGGTTATCACGCAAAACATAACGGAGTCGCCACATTTGTTAATTATTTAACCCAACAAATGGAAAGGTTAGAGATTTTATTAGTTCGGAGGTCAGGTTACGCCCTGGGAAGAGTTTTATGTCACCCAAGTCGCCTCGGATAAGACTGAGTCTCCCTAACGTTAGTTAACAAACGTGCATGTGTGTGTCTGTATTTCAAAAATGGGAGAAACTGACATTTTAACAAAACTGGTTAATTATTTAACAGAAAAGGGTTATTTTGCAAACATTTCAGTCAGAAAGGGAAGAAACTAGAAAATGCACTCCCTGGCCAAAGTAGACGTATGGCTAGGGAGAGCATTCCAGGGGTTTTTGACAGTTTATCAGAAAACTGTCCAGTTTCAAGCAAAACAGAGTGTTCTTGCTGAAACTGGACTGTGATGATCATTTTCAGTTATTTTCTTCAATAAAAACATGTATTTAATCATCCCTATGTCCTTGATCACAAATTAGACACCAAAAACAAAGGTTTTGGGTGTGATCAAGACAATCATTGGGGAAATTTTGAGAATGTTGATGAACATGCCCTTTGGGCCAAAATGACCATTTGATGAGTAAAAATTGAAACTTTACCATCAAAATGGACTTATTATGCAAGATTAAACTTTTAGAAACAAAAATGTAACATAAAGATTGGATCTTTAAGTCCCATACTTGGTGATTTTATGGCTAGGTCATGGTTGGGATGATAAAGATTGAAACTTTATCACCTAATCATGACTCTTATGGCCAAACAAGAACAAAATCAACATAAAACTTAACAAACCATGATCATCTTTAGGTTTTACCCCACAATCATACACAAGGCATGAAGGGAACCTTGAATCACCTCATGATTTGGTTCCAATGTACATATATAATCATAATACATACATATATATATATAACAATAATATATATATAGCTTGAGAAGACAAGACTTGTATAATATATATATATATATATATATATATATATATATATATATATGCTTGAATGGACAAGACTTGCAAGAAATGTAAAGTGCTTGAATGGACAAGGCTTGCAAGAATAATAAGAAATAACACAAAGTAAACAAGTAATATGAACAATAACAAAAAGAGTTTGAGATGAATAAGAAGATGGGGAGAAGGAGGCTTCACCTATGATGGTTATGGCCTATCTTCCTCACTTTTCACTCAAATGTGTATCACTCACAGTTTTTGCTCTCAAACTGGCAGAGTATCAACACACAAAACGTTTTCTCCCCCCTCTGAAATGATCAGCATGGGGTTCAATTTATAAGGTCTGAGGGTGCCCAACATAGCCGTACGGCTCAAACCCTCAAGTACCCAAACCATCCGCACGACTCGACTTGGCGAGCTTCTGGATTTTTCTAAGTTTAATTCCAGTTCAGTCCTGGAATATTAGGTTTATCCTAGTGAGGTCCTGGCCCACTGGTTTATCCCTAAATGGGACCAAGAATTCCTCTAAAGTAGGTCAAATTCGGATTGGGGTACTTACAGTCATGCTTGCTGACTCTTCTAGGTTCAGTGATGAAGAATTTGAATCATCTGACTCAGATAGTGATGAAGAAGAAGCACTACTGTGTTTGGTTGCACAGGAATGTGAAGACTTAGATAATGAAGAGGACCTAGAAGCCTTAGCTGTTGCTGAAGAACTTAAAGAGGTACATAATTTTAATTATCTTAATATAGAAGGTTTTAAAAATTTAGTTTGCACCCTCTTGATTCAAAAAAAGAAACAAAACTCTAGCTTTGCTGCCCTCATCACACAAAACCTTGAGCAATCAAAAACCATTGAGAATCTCAAATCCCTAAACACTAACCTTGAAACCACCAAAAAGGATCTAGAGGACAAATGTCAAAAACTTGAAAATGACATACTTAGCTCAACAGCTAAGACTGACTGTTCTAAGACCCAAAAGGATAATGAACAGGAAATGAGTACTTTGAAAGAAGAAAACAATTCTTTAAAAAGAAAAATTGATTCCTGGAACAAATCAAGCAATGTTTTATCCTTGTATCACTTTAATCAAAGACATCCCGGGGACAGATCTGGAATAAGAGCCAAAAATCCCACACTCAAAACCTATACTCCACCTACTGGTAATAGAGCTGTTGAGACTATGGTTCTACAAAGCCTCAATACCTTCTCTACCAACAAATCATGTTACCCTATTCATACAAAGGAAGATGTGTATAAAAAGGAGAGTAAAGGGACCAAAAAGAGTGAATTAAAAGTGGATTCTCCTACAATTCCTAAATCTCAAGCTTCCACTAGTACTGATGATATTAAATCTCAGAAAAGGAAGCAAGAACAGAAGCACAGAAAGCCTAGACAAGTCAGACAGCCAAGACAAGCTGAACAGCCAAGACAAGCTGAACAACTAAGGCAAACTGGACAGCCAAGACAGGCTAGACAGCAGAGGCACTCTAGGCAACCTAGATAAAACTGGAAATATTCCAATGGGAAAATCCATGCTTATCAGTCCCAAAATTCCTCTCCTAAATCATCATACCACCCACAAAACCCTAGACATTAATCTCACTTTCATCAACCAAACTACAGAAATCAAAGCCCATACAATATTGGACACATATATAACTCCCTTTAACCCTTCACATTGACACCCTACATGATGCAAATCATGTCCTACTATAACACCCTTAACCAGTTCTTCAAAAGAAGATCAATTGGCAAGGCTAGGGTACCAAAGAAAGTCTAATCCTTTGGACCCGAAAAAAGAATAAAGGGTACCATAATTTTTAATTTTTTTTTGGTAGGAATCTAGTAAAGGAATCTGGTACTTAGATAGTGGATGTAGCAGACACATGACCTACAATAAGGAATGGCTTCAACAGCTAACACCAAAGAATGGGCCCAATGTTACTTTTGATGACAATTCTCAAGCAAGAGTCAAAGGATTAGGAAACCTAGTGACCAAGGAGATCATCTTTACAGATGTATCTTATGTTGAAGGCCTTAAGCATAATTTGATAAGCATAAGTCAAATCTGTGATAAAGGTTATCATGTTATCTGCACCAAAGACCAATGCCAAGTCAGAGACAAGAACAACAAGGTTATTCTAATAGGAGTTAGAAAGAAGAACCTCTACTCCTCCACCTTGAAGTAGTCCAAACCTCTACTGCTCATTGTCTCTTGTCCTACAGCCAATCAGATATGTCATTGCTGCGGTATAAAAGACATGCCCACCTGAACCTCAAAACCATTTCTAAGTTATCCATCTCCAACCTTGTCAAAGGTCTTCCCAAAATACCTTTCAAGAAGGACAAATTATGTAAATCTTGTCAATGTGGAAAACAAAAGAAGACATCATTTTCTGCTAAAACCAGACTGGACACATCCAAGCCTCTTGATCTCCTTCATATGGACTTATTTGGTCCCATTAGAACCAGATCTTTAGGTGGAAAGAGATACTCCCTTGTAGTTGTTGATGACTACACAAGATTCACTTGGATCATCCTTCTTGAATCTAAAAGTGATACTCTTCATAATCTCACTCAGCTGTTCAACAAAGTTCAGAACTTTAAAGGCTTGTCTATCAAAAACATAAGATCTGATCATGGAACTGAATTTTAGAACACTGGAGTTGACACCTATTGTAATCAAATAGGGATTGATCACAACTTTTCATCTCTAAGAACTCCTCAACAGAATGGAGTAGCAGAAAGAAAAATAGGACAATTTGTAAGGCAGCAAGGGCAATGCTGTCAGAACACAATCTTCCTAAGTACTTTTGGGGTAAAGCTGTGACTACTGCTATCTATGTGCAAAACAAAACTCTCATCAACAAGTATCATATGAAGACCCCATATGAGTTGTGGAATGGAAAGGTTCCAACCATATCCTACTTTCATGGATTTGGGAGCAAATGCTACATTCACAACAATGGGAAGAACAACCTAGATAAGTTTGATTCCAAGAGTGATGAAGGAATCTTTCTTGGTTACTCCAACACTAGAAAAGCCTACAGAGTTTACAACAAAAGAAGACTGGTTTTAGAAGAATCAATTCATGTTGACTTTGATGAAAACAATGATCAAAGCAACACTGACTTGTGTGATTTTGATGAAAGCATTAGAAACTCTGACAACCTTCCAGAACCTTCACCCACAACCAATAATCCCTCATCCCCAAATGAGAGCAACATCATTCTTCCCTATGTCTTGCCCAAAGATATCTCAGACAGCCAACCAACTCTCAATAGCTTACCTACTCCCAACAGCTTTCCTCTTTCCAACAGCTTAGATGAAACTGTTAGCTGTCAAATCCTTACTCTAATCCCCATTGTAAATGATAATAACCTTGTAATTTATCTACCCATTCAAAAGGAAACCATTCCTGATGGCATTCCTCATTATGACATTTTCATGAGTGCCTTCATTTCTCAACTGGAACCCAAGAAAATCCATGAAGCCCTTTAAGATGCAGACTGGATAGAGGCTATAGAAGAAGAACTTGAACAGTTTGAAAGGAATAAAGTATGGAAACTTGTTCCTAAACCCAGAAATCAAACTATCATAGGCACCAGATGGGTATTTAGAAATAAAATGAGTGAAGATGGTACTGTAGTGAGAAACAAAGCAAGACTTGTAGCTTAGAGATACGGACAAGAAGAATGAATAGATTATGATGAAACTTTTGCTCCTGTAGCAAGACTTGAAGCCATAAGATTATTTCTAGCCTTTGCAACTTTTAAGAAGATGAAAGTATTCCAAATGGATGTCAAGAGTGCATTCCTGAATGAAGTACTTAATGAACAAGTGTTTGTTGCTCAACCTCCTGGATTTGAACACCCTAAATTCCCAGATCATGTATACAAGTTGGACAAAGCTTTGTATGGTCTAAAATAAGCACCTAGAGCTTGGTATGACACTTTGTCTAATTTCCTTCTCAATAAAGGATTTACCAAGGGTCATATTGATAACACTCTATTCATCAAAAAATATAGAGATGACACCCTACTCATTCAGGTCTATATTGATGATATTATCTTTGGATCATCAAATGAAGACCTCTGCAAAGAATTTGGAGATCTTATGCAAAACCAGTTTGAAATGAGTATGATTGGAGAACTAACCTACTTCTTAGGTCTTCAAGTTAAACAAATGAAGGATGGAATCTTCATTAACCAAGCCAAATACACAAGAGACATGATAAAGAAGTTTGACATGGAGAATGCTTCAACAGCTAAGACACCCCTGTCTACCACAACAAAACTTCATGCTGACACTAATGGTCAAAGTGTTGACCAAACACTTTATAGAAGCTATATAGGATCCCTCGTATATGTTACTGCATCAAGACCTGATATCATGTTCAGTGTATGTCTCTGTGCAAGATTTCAATACAATCTTAAAGAATCTCACCTTGCTGCTGTTAAAAGGATTTTGAGATATCTAAAAGGAACCCCTGACTATGGCTTGTGGTATCCAAATGAATCACCATTTTCATTAATTGGCTTCACTGACTCAGATTATGCTGGATGCAATCTGGACAGAAAGTCAACAAGTGGAGGATGTCAATTCATTGGATCAAGAATTATGTCTTGGTCTAGCAAAAAGCAAACATCAGTTGCAACCTCAACAACTGAGGCTGAATATATTGCAGCTGGTCTCTGCTGTTCACAAATTTTGTACTTAAAAAATCAACTGCAAGACTTTGGTATGGATGTCACTAATATTCCCATATCTTGTGACAATTCAAGTACAATAGCTATGACTGAGAACCCTGTTCAACACTCTAAAACTAAACATATTGAAGTTAGACACCACTTCATTAGAGATCATATTGAAAAAGGAAACATTAACTTAGCCAAAGTTGGTACTGAGGACAATGTCTCTGACATACTGACTTAAGCTATGGATGAAAAAAGGTTTGAACTTTTGAGAGAAATGTTAGGAATGATTCTTGCCTAAGCAAAAGGGATAAACTGGAAACTCATTTCATAACTTTAAAAATTACATGGTTAGCTGTTTACAGTGTCTCAACAGCTAACCTAAACAGAACTCTATTCAAGGACAACCATATGATGGCCTGTTTACATCATATGATTTGAAACTATTCCTTAACACCACTACCTCCTGTGGAACATGGTAGCCTACCCTCCCCAAAATGAAAAAAAAAAAAAAAAAAAAAAGTACATAAGATTCATCTGAACAGCTAACCAACAATCATAGCTGTTCAACATACTTCCCTCCACAAGACTTGTTTTCCACCAACTCCAGACCCCCTTTCATGCCTATCTTCTCCTCCATATGACCTAGCAGGTGTATACTGACTTGTCCCCAAATATCTTTCCAACCATACTGGATGTCTTTCCATAACAAGATCAATGGAAGTGACTAAATGCTGCAAAGGGGGACCCATAGTTCTTGGCCACCACTACTCCACAGCATCATAAGGAGGAAAATCATCCAAGGGACACAAAAAGATAAAGGTTCCTAAAGTCTGCAAACTTTCAACAGCTATCATGGCCAGCTGAGACTCAGGACCCTCATCATTACTTTCCTGAACTTGAACAGGACTACAACACCTTAAATAATGCCTAAACAGCTGAGTGTGTGTCCTTGATGGAGATTGATGAACTCCCTGAAAATTATCTCCTCCTCCCTCTAGCACCGTCATGCTAATGAATAGAGAATCCCTAGTTACTGGAGTATAAACCTTAGGTTTTTCAACCATGACAACCTGCTTAGCCCTAGCAGCTAAGTCACTCTCATGTTGCATAAGCTCCCTTAGTGTGAACTCTCTCACATTTTGTGTGTCTCTGTTAGTACCCGACCTGAAAATGAGTTTATTAGGACTTTCCCAAAAATGCAAGGACTTTATAGAAATTAGAAACCTTGCAAAGACTTGTCCCGGATTCCCAAAATATCTCATTTATGACAAAATCTATCAAATTAGGTAGTAAATGGTTTCCTTAAAACCATGCAGAAACCCTAGCTTAAGAATCAAGTCAGCCTGCAACCTTGGCCACGCGGCCAACCTTGCTCCGCGTTGATCTTGACCACACGGCCACTCTTGTCACCGGCTTCAACCATGGCCAGGCGGCCACCTTTGTCCCAGATGATCTGGACCATCAGATCTTCCCTTAGTTTACTATATAAACCAATCACATGCCATTGGTTTAGGGGTCCGATTTGGAGAGGTCTAAAGTACGAATTTTGGAGTTCTTAAACACTATTTTGTTCTCTAATTAGCATTCAAACACTCAAGAAGATCCAAGGTTTATTTCTTGCCAACATAGGTAAGTTTTCTAACATTTTCTTCGTGTTCTTGCATTTTTTAATGTAGATCTTTTATATCATGTTCGTACATGTTTATTCATAGTTTATTCATATTTTTTGCATGCTCATTCATATGTTCATAATATGTTCTCTCGCATGTTCTTCGTGTTCATAGATTAAAACCTTATTTATGCTATATTTAGGGTTGCGATCTTCATAATTACATGTTATTTCATAGCCGATGATGATCGAGGGTTACATCGAACCCGAGGATGATCTAGGAACTACTTCTAAACCCTAATCTTTAGGTAATTCCCCTCATTACGCATGATCCCGATTCTTCTGCCTATTCTAATTCTCTGCGAACTTTGCTGACCTGAGCTTCTCACATTGAGAAGAACGTAGGCAATCTTCGGATCCGGTCTAAATCACTAACACACTACTAACACCGCATCATGATAGAAAGACCGATCAATTCGGGCAATAGGAGTGATAACGTTCAATATTCTTCTCTTGTTGTAATTTGACCCCCGAACCCACTAAAAATGCTTTTTCAATGTTTTTAGCTTTAATTAAAACGGCGTGGCGACTCTCATAATTTAATGTCGTTAAGAATATTCCCTTTGTAAATAAAAATAATCACAAGATACTTCCCATGCGTCGCTTCATCGGAAAGGGTATTCACAGTGGCGACTCTGCTGGGGACTGCTTTGAAACTTTTTCAAACTTAGTGGGTCTAACTCTTCCACATCATGATGCTTGCCATGTTCTCACATGCACCTTACACTTTGCCATGTTCTCACATGCACCACACACTTTGCCATGTCTATACATGTACACACCTGCCATGTTCACACATGCACACACCTGCCGTGTTTACACATGCACACACTGCCGTGTTTACACATGCACACACCTGCCGTGTTTACACATGCACACACCTGCCATGTTTACACATGGACACACCTGCCATGTTTACACATGCACCTCACATACTTGCCATGTTTACACATGCACACGCGCACTCCGCCATTTAATACTTGTACCTTGTACCTTGTACCATGTAACCTTGTTATCTTCGCCTTAGTATTAGGGTCAAACAAAAACTCTGCTAGCTCCTTTGTACATTATTCTCTCTCTCTCTCTCTCTCTCCCTCTCCATCTCTCTCATGCATTGCATTACATCATCCTAACATTAAAAACTCCTCTCTTTTCTCCTTAAAAAGAATTAGTTTCTTGCCACACACTACCACAGTCTGTGTCAGCACTGCACAGGTCCCCATTACCGAGTATTCGATGTGCAGGAATTTGTGTGCTACTGCCGCACTCTTTTCGAGTCACTCGTATATTCCACTCACCGTATACGGTGGGAACCTTTTACCTAAACCCGTGTCAACCCACACTAGTATAGGTAACACACCTAGGTTTGACCGGTTGGTTTTGGGTAGCTTTTTCTTAATAGTCAATTAACGTACTGTCTATGTCGAGTCATCCCCAAGTCAATGAGAATCGAGATCTTTGAGAGAAAGTGCACAAAAAAGTGATTTCCCTACAAGGGACGTGCCATGGTGAGATGAGTGTTTGTTGTGAAGATCTCCGCTCATCATTAACTTGCGTAGGATGTAACATAGACGTCACGTTAAATGCCTTTAAGGAAGGTTAGTCGTAGGATCGATGGTTGGTGGAAGCCGCTTGCCCTATAGGACCCTCGCCCAAATTGTCCGTTTGGGGGTGGCAATACAGCAGGTGAAAAAACGAGGGGTCTATAGACGTAATGATGGCCTCCACTGATCGTAGTCTTCTAACTAGTTGCGAAAAAGGGTACCC